>VXBJ01005006.1:505083-525179 GCA_013400055.1 Nycticryphes semicollaris
GAAGAGGGAGAGCAGGAATAGAAAAGGACAAGAGCAATTACGAATCCTGAATAGTGTCAGAGTATGAACACAGCAGGGAAAAAGCATACATAAGAGACAAAAAGCTTCACAGGGAATTAGTGCTATCTAGTTACTCTGTCATTGCATATAATCAAATAGATGTTATAATACTGAGACAGCATGTTACAGAGACAGCTGTAATAATTAGGGCTTTAATAAGCTCTAACACGAAACGCTACAACACGGTAGTGTCATGATCATCTTCACTCAAGCTGTCCAACTGAGAAAGGAGGTTGTGCTTATATTAGCTTATATTAGTACACCACTTATCTAGTTTCTAAAAGCAGAATTAAAACCTTCTGCCATGTGCTGACACCTGGCTGCTGTCCAAACTTGTACTTCGTTTAGTATTATCACTGAAAAATTGAAGGCCTAAGCAAAACTGGAGGGAGATGGGAAGATTGTTGCTCATTACTGTCAGTTCATCCCTTGTGCTCACCCCTACAGCCTTCAGGAGACATGAACCCTCTAGAAATCATGTCAAGAAAAATTAAGTTTACTAAATTGGTCAATTTAGGCTATTGTTCCCTTCTTTTTGTCCCCAAAAGCTTACTAGAACTCAATTCTGTGCAAACAGCCTAGATGTAAATTAAATCTCAATGATGAATTTTCCAAGTCTGTAGTACGTTGTAGAGATGTTGGTTATGCACAAACCATGTATTTCCAGACTTCAGAAAACAAGACAAGCACTTTTCTGGAAATTTGAGTCCCACACATAGGCTTTGCATCAAGTTTCTAGTATTGCTTCTCAACAACTGACTCCTGCAACTCTACTCCAAAGTTATTCCTAGCATAGAAATATGTTGTTCAGCTCTATCCCAGTTCATCTAGGCTAGGCTGACTGAATTAGTTTTAAAAAAAAAAAAATTAGCCAATGCATATCTGCTTCACTGCTAAATCCTCTTTTCCCTTTATTTCCAGGACTGTAGTAAATAAAGTAGTGGAATTACTGTTTTACTAGTTTGTGAGCCTCCAGCATCCCTGTTTTCCACATTCCAGAAGTTCCCTGAACCTTACCAGAGCATTAGTGTTTTTCATGCTAGCCTCACTAGATGACAGGAACACGAATATGGTGATTTGTTCATCACTTTGCATACATATCCAATAAGGATAATATGAGAAAAATAATGAGCAAAGAATACAGCCGTCCATAAAAGAAAGAGTGAATAAAAGATTGAGCAGTCAGGGTCATGTATTTCAACAAAGTTTCTTACCTGTTTATTAGTTAAGAGACAGCTTTTCAGAACCCTTATAGCAACACGGGTTCTCATGTATTCAACATGAACACAATCTAACTGCTAAAGACTTCTACCTGGGAGAAAATACTTTTGGTGTCAAGACAAAGAAAAAAGAAAAAAAAAACAAAAAACAAACCAACCAACCAAAAAAAAACCCCAAACACACAATTTCAAACAAATGGAAAGAGAGAAAGCGTTTGAAGGGAAGAGAAGATATTAAGGAAAATACTTAGTCTGTCATAAACACATAATGGTCCTAGACCAAAGGGAAGAATCTCTTTCACTGTCAGCTCTATACTATCTGACCTGTTGGATAACTTATTCCACAATGCTATTGCTTTGCAGTGGCCATTCACATACCCTTAGATATTCAGAAAAGCGCAGAACCTCTTTCTATCAAAAATGCTATTCATGGAGAAAAAGAAGGATAACAACAACCAGAACTTATGGTTTATCAATCTTTTTACAGGAAGTAAGCTTGAAGTGTGCTCCTTTTATCTAGTCCCACCCTTTCTCTCACTGGGTCTCTCTAGTACATGCGAGTAATTAAAGTATTTTACTACATGACTGGCAGCCCAGGGCTCCATAAGCTACAAGGCTAATAAAAGGCATGCATATTCCAGAAGGAATGTGAACACAGCCATAGCAAAATATTTAGCAGCCACTTACATGAGCAGTCTTAATAAATAAATAAATAAATAAATCAGGAAACACTCCACAGAACTTCCTTTCCCCTCTCCACTGACTTTTATATTAAAAATAAAATGGAGTCTCAAGTGAACAAAGATAAGACCATAAACGTTCTCATTTTCCTCTAAGCATTCAATTTGTTAACGCATTTTAGCTAAAATTCCTGCTTAGTCACGCCTGACACAATCTAGTCTTTTAGGCAAACATTCCCTCCATTCTATGTGCTATGGCTGCCAGCCAGTTTTCAGTTGATGTACCCAGTGTTTTTCTGCTTGTGTCCAAGCACAGTGAGATCTCTTAAACCTGCTCTCACACAGCAGTTTTATCCTTGCATATGCTCTCCATTTATAAACAAAGCATATGTATATCTATGTATAGGCAGATCTAAAGATGTGCACATTAGTTTTAGAGATATCAAGCAAAAAAACATCAGATCTTCTAACTCAGGCTATATATAGGAAATATAACAATTTCATGTCCTGAAACAAATAGATCTTCCTGCAAACTGACATTATTCTTCACCCTGGATTAAAGCTCTGTTGCAGGTTGATTTAAATGAAAGGCTTTGTCTCTATGGAAAAATACCAATAGAAAAATATCATACTAATTTCCATTAAAAAAAAAAAATGTAACAAAACAAACCATACCCCAAACCCAACCAAAAACCAAACAACTCTCAAGACTTCTACAAAAGGAAAGTGAAAAAGAGGGACAGACCCAAACCTTCCAATTAGATGTCAGCCTCAGAAATTCTGTCACTGAAAATACTGTTCAGTAGCATTTCCTTCTACGGTAACTTTAAAAACCAGTGAGTTGCATCTAAGATCACAGACAAGATTTTTGTCAAACAAAAGCAGAAAAGATGCCCCATGTGCTGGGGTCTCCTAACTGACCACCATTCTCCCTATCAGGTCCTGCCTAATTTACAAACTACTCAGTCTTTATATTAAAGGCAAGAGTGGGCAAACATGTTCAGAAAGTAAGAAAAGAAGAAATTAAAAAACTTCCTATTACCTGCAATAATGCTCATTGGATGGTGGATGGCAAAAAGTCTTCCAAAAAATTTCTGCCACATCCAGATATGCAGGTGGGACTTGGAAACCAAGGGAGAAATGTTCCAGTCATCCAACTCACTCCCACTGATGTTGAAGTGGAACTCTTCTGCTCTTGGTAGGTAGCAGGTAGTTCCATTAGAGTCAAGAAAAGCTGCAAAAGAACTTCTCAGCCCTTCAGGCCACCAGTAACCTCTTCTACTCCTGGTACAGCACAGCTAATGCCCTGTCCTTCTCAATACTTGGGAAAATCATTAGATTTTAGTTCTCTTCCTGTGCTATTCTTAGGTTTCTGATGCCTAAGGCTGCAAGGATATCAAGTTTCCTTAGGTTGAAAGAGCACTCTGAATGTCTCCAAACATTCATATCTTTCTTCTAGGAGCAGGAAGTTCTTTCTTCAGTTGTGCCTGCTCAAGGTTTTTCCAGAAATGCAGCAGAATAGCCCTTGCTCTGGAAATTGTTAATTGCTCCCCAAAATGCGATTAATTTCTGAGTGATTGTTTTAAGACAGTTGGTCCGTTGCCTCAGCTCTAATTACATTTCTCGTGTCAATTAATTAAAACCACGCTAAATGAAATACCAGCGTTTATTTAAAGTTTAGGGAAAAAAAAAAATCATGGGACACAATTAGATGTTACCAGACGTGATCTCAGCAGGTTTTCAATTATTCTATGTATAATAGTTCCCTAATTCAATACAAAGCTGTAATTAAGAATGTAATTAACTTGTGGCATTCTACTGATGTCATACACCACAAGAACACATAATGAGCTACAGTTTTTAGTGCAGAGTCCTTAATGGATTGGTCTGTTTTATTCAGAACGAATTAGGTACATAAAAATAATTTACTATGGGAACTTGGCCAACATAATGGCCACATTTGAAAAACAAGCAAAGTATAAAACCAAAGCAAATAAACTTTGTCCTGTCAAAGACAGTCTGGCCAGAACCCAAACCTGCACCTGGTGCCAGCGGCATGGACCTGGTGGAATTGACCTTCATACCTAATAGAGAGCTCAACTGGCTGTATCTACACAACTCTCGAGGAAAGTTCTAGGGATTGGTAAGAAGCACAGCATGTCTGCAGATGCATCTTCTTATAATCTGGATGTGGCCAGCCTGTCTGCATAGGAATAGCAGCAAATTAAGCTGCCTGATGTTGTTCTGGTGATATACTGAGCTGTTCTGCGTACACAGCAGACAGAGTCCCTTGTGCTTTGAAGACCATCTTGCAGACTTGAATGAAGCAGAGCTTCTGGGTTCACTGTCTGCATTAAAATCTGGATTTCAGTCTGGGTTTTATAACACACCATCATGCATCCAATCTCTGTGCTATCACACCACTCACTGAACTTATGAGAAACCCTCCAGGTCACTTTTGCTTATTATAGGAAACCCTGTGCTTCTGAAACACAGACTGCACTGCTGTTCTGTTTAAATCAGAGATTGTTGTTCTCAGTTACAATTATTTGAACATCACCCTTTCCTTTTTNAGGTTCCAGGTACAAGCCATTACAGCTACAAATAACTGCTGGTTTACACAATCTAAACAAAAGAGCCTACAAAATATTTCTTTTACTTTCAAGACAGATCTCTTGCAAAAAGGATATGAGGATACAAGCTTGATTTCTTAGCTAAGGAGTCTCTTGCTCTGTAGCTGGCTGGCGAAGTCTAAGTAAACAGATGGAAATACAATCACATAAGGCACTGACGGGCACACTAGGAAGCATCCAGGAACTCTACAGCCATTGACTAGGCTTCCCAGTCACACAAAAAACCAAACCACAAGCCCACACTTCTGCTTATCTTTCTCTCTAAACACTTTCCCTTTCTTCAGAAAAAAGTCTTAAGTAATTAATGGAGTGTCTTATTACCCTGCTTCTGCTACTTGCTGAAGGAATTACCACTAACATGCAATGAACAAAGTTTTATGTTGTAAGCTGTCTGTGAGGAGCTTCTTTATAGAGCAATGCCTTTCTCAAAACACAAACCACTACATTTAAAAAATCTGTAAATAGATTCTCCCTACCCCACTCTTAACTTAATCAGTAAAAATATTTATAAAGATCTTGAAGTCTAACTAATGTCTTTTTAGAAGCCTAGAAAGAAGTTTAAATGTAGACCTAAAGATACGCATCAGACTAAGAACTGGGGGAAGTTCTTGTAGTATTCTTATTAATCACACAGGCCAGTACCATTCTTTACCTTGAACATGCTCAACCTTTTCTACAGTGCAGGCTGGTTGCATTGTGAGTGCACTGTCATCCCCTACAGGTGGGCCTGGCATTCTAACATCCTTCCAATAAAGTCTCTCTTCAGTCTTCACTTCCATTTTCTTTTGTTTCCTCATAATTTCATTCTCCTGTGATGAACTATCAACTACTAAAATGAAAACACACATTGACCTATCCTACACCAGGACTTTAATCACTTTAAATGTCACTAATATAACAATATTCTTGAATTCATCTACCCACAAAGAATTTTTTTTTTCCTACAAGTAGTTATCACATACAGACACGTTCAAAAGTTACCTGAGAAACCTCTTCTCATTTCCTACAGTAACATTGCAATAAACCTGATCCAGATGCTGTCTTTATGCACTTTACTAATGCTATCAGTTTTTAATCAAAATGGAACTGATTGAATTAACGGCCTTAATTAACAGTAAAGGTTCTTTGAATCACAAGATGTCTTTTTCAGATCAAAGCGGCACAGAAAGAGACTGAGTTCAAATCTATTCCTATGTATCCAGGATTCTTACTCTTTTTCCACAGCTCAAGATGTTGGCACTTCATGAATCAATCTCAAAGGATATTAAAAGCAGCAGGAATAGCCTACAATGAGCCAGAAGGTTCCTTCACAAAAAAAGAATGTTAACTTTGCCAAGGAAAGCACTAAAAAAAGTAATAAGGAAATCCAGACTTAAACTTAATTCATCCCCACATACATATGCATTAAAATACAGCCTTTAATGACATATTATTTCTTCCAGAGAACTTCTGCCCAAGGCTGACAGAATGGACAGCTGCTCCCTATTTTTTATCAGTATGTATAATCCTATGTGTTAATTTACGACACAATATTTAAGTTTTGCACTGAATTATTAAAATTCAGATAAACTTTTTATGCAGTTTATCATTGTACTGTACAGAACACTTCAGAAATATTAACACATATACATACACAACATTTTCCTGGAACAGAATTGTCTATAACTTTATATGGGTTAACTGCAGCACAGCAAAATTAGTAACTGCACTCTCAGAAGCATCTGCTAATACACATACCCAATTTAAAAAACCCATGGCCTGTTTTTCTGAAGAATACAGCATTACCACTAAGTTCTGAGCAAGCCTCTTGCTTATGTTAGAGACAGCTATAAGAAAAAAGAAAAAAAAAAAAAAAAGAAAAAGAAAGCATAACAATAAACTGCCCTTTTTTTTTTTCCTCTCCCAGCATAGTGCTAACTCTGTGTCAGGAACAAGAACAGAATATAATTTCCCAGAGTGTTACTAAACCCCTTTTATCCTTCAACAATCTTTGCTCCTTCCACAAGATACAAGTTAACCTGCAAAACTTATCCAGCATGTCTGGCTATAGCAAGTAAAAATAAAGGAGGGATTCAGAAAATGGAGTCCTGAATGCTGAGAGAAGTTTGAGAGGTAACAAAAGATGCTTAGAACCAGATATCCCCTGCCTAACTTCCTTCTGCAGTTTGCATTTGGCTCATGAGAACAGTCTTGTGGTCTTTGAAGGGTTATTAAAAACACGTTCTAGGATGCTGTCACCAATTCTGAATATGAAAAACAGTGACAGTCACAGAGACTGTACTCAAAAATGCCAAAACTCCTCTCTGTATAGATTCAGAAGTTAAACCCATGCTAAGCCTGTTATATCTACACACCTTCCAGCTTCTGTAACAAATGAAGCAGAAGTCCACAGACAATAACCTCCTTCAGTACAAAAAACTGGGATGTTTTCCCAGGAAGCTATCCATCCTGTGTACAAAATGAGACAGCAGTCCCGTAGATAACCACCTGTTCCTTAACCCTTGTCATGCCCTGAGATTGCTTCCTCCTCTTCTCCTGAAACAGAAAAGAGGAAGGGGGCATTCTGAGAGCATGCAAGAGCCTCTGTGGCTCCGCAGCTTTTGCCCTGGAAACTGGGCCCATGATGGCTTATGACAGTTAAAGAGTAACATACCCAAGAAAATCCGTATGCAGCTCTGGTATCCGAGATGCAGCGTGCTCTACAAAGACAAGATTCTTGGAATAAAGCTGCTGCCGCCCTCCCAATTCTGCATTAAGAATAGACTAAACCCAATTTTCAGACTTAGAAGTCTGGCAACTTTGAATAGATTTTTCATGGAATTAGACCAAAAGCTGTACAGCTTCAAAAATATTTTTATCCCCTTTTTATATGCCCTTTTTAATGCAGGAGCATGTTTGCAGGAGTTATCTGCAGTCATGAATCTTACTTAGTAAAAATGAATGCTAACATTCATACATCATCATCACTTCAGAAAGAGAGATTAAGGAAAATACCATCTATCTTTGCCGCTAACAGTGAAAATCACAGGATTTAACCCAACTAGTGCTGCTCATGGAAATTATTCTAGCTGGCTAGAACTCAGAATTTCTAGCTGGCTTTGTTCTCAGAAACAACTGAACCACTTCACAGAAACTTTCCCAAATCAGTCAGAAAATATGCAGCATGGAAAACTTCAGCTAAAACTGTTACAGCTTGAGGAAGTCACATTTTAAAGGGGTGAAAAGTGTATAGTGAAAAATGTTCAGCAGTTAATCTAGACACAATTTTCTGATATTCAGATATCTGCTGCCTTTTAGATAGAAAACTCTGGTTAAGCTCATTTTCTACACTTTCAGTTCAAACAAACACGAAAAAACCCCAAAACACAACCCCCCAGTTTTACTGCATAACATTGATTCCGTAGGAAATATCACATATGCAATGAATTAGACAGCAGACCTTTCATCTCAAACTGCTTTGAAATGTTGCTTAGTAAACCCACTAGAGTTCATTTTTCCAATGCAGAAAAATTTCTTCACTAAGTCTTTCATATTGCGAGTATACCATGTGGTTTGGATTTTCTATTTCTTCAAAACAGTTTCCCAAAAGCTCACACTGTTCGATTTCATTTTCAGTTAAGAGGAGCTAAAGCCTGAACTATGGTGAGACAAATTCAAAATTATAAGGTGTGGAGGGGGTCATATTCACCCTGTACTTATGTAGAGTGCTTTTACTTTTGTGCCATGTTAGTATAGAATTTCAATTTCAATATAAATCCAAGTATATTTCTTCAAAGATTATTAGAAATTAACAAAATCATAGGCTGGCAACCCACAACTCACTTTCTAAGAGGGTAGAAGGCTGGATGACATACATATATTAGAACAACAGCTTTGGATAACCAAATCCACAAAAGAGAGCACAGGTACCAGAAAAGGGAGCCTTACAGCTATGTCCTTTATTATTTAATGCACAGAAATACTAACTGGTGTGTCTCATTATTTTTCAAGTTTGAGAAAATCCCCCAATCACATTTCCAGATTCATGCTACATAACTGAGGCATTTAAACCTGGACCTCACTTGTCCAAGACTTTGATCATGAAAGAATAAAGGCCCTTTTGGAGTCAAAACATCACAATCTGAACCACCCTCTGGAAACATTTCTTACCCTTCTGTGATCAGAGGAACACAGAGCAGAAGAATTTGTGCAAAACTACTTTGCCCTTGAATGTCCTCTGCATCAAATCTGCTTCCCTTCATAGGAAAGGAAATTGCACAATAAAACGAGGTAGAATGAAGGCTCTTTACCAAGCAGCCATGAGTTGTTAGATACATATACGAGTTGAAATCTTGATGAATGGCCAAGAGTCCCACTGAAATAAGTAGTACTAGGATTTCACTTGCAATAGGTAGGGCGTGACAGAGTGCCCAAAGACTAGAATTTGTTTCCTTACAAAAGAGCTAGAACTTGAACAGCTAACAGCTTATACCAGTGTCTTTGCAGTTATTTATATACAGGTTCTAATGCTAAAAATATAATTTTCAATTTCAGCAAAGTCCATGGTCATAAAACAATGAACTACAAAAAGTCAAGAGAAACTAATAAGTACTGGTGACCCAAGGCTTCAATTTGTCATACTCTTATTAAATGAGAAATGGAGTAGGCAGAAGAGCCACAAAGTACAAAAAAAAGGTCAGAACACTTCTAAAGTTTAAGTGGGTTTAGACCACTGTTAGTTTGATTCAATATACCAAGTTAAGAGATCTATTTCAGGGTCTAGGTCAGGATCCAAAATTTTATAGGAACTCAGAACTCTAGATTCAACTCCAACTATACACAGCTGTGCTATACTGACAAAAGAGAATCCTTTTCCTCTCCCCAAATAAAACAAAACCAAATAAGTACTCTTCAAATAAACTGTTTGCATTTTGTGACTTTCCTGAACCATATTGCCTAAAGGCATGATTTTTACCTCAAATCAGTTCTGACATTACTGCACTACATGATTGCATTTAAATGTCATCTGATGATTCCTATTTAAAGTGCCACAGCTTCATCACTACAGCTAATTTAATTCCAAATGAATTTTCAGAACCAAGACTAAAGTTCAATGGAAGCCTGAAGCTTTGAGGACTTGGGAAGCTTTGAGCCTGAAATATAGTGAAGTCCAACTTTAATCCGTGAAATAGCGAAGGCAACACCATGAATCTATGGTTCTTTGTATACTGTACAATGTAATAAAGCGAGACCTTCCAACTGGACGTTGCACTAGGTGTTTCCAGATCAGCATTTGTCTTTCAAGACCAGTCAGCACCTTCCTTTCATCTCCAGACTGCTTGTGACACTCCAAAAGGAAAAAGAGAATATACTAATTCCATTATGTCACACACAATTGGAAAAAATCCTTCTACTAGTTCGCTGACATTCCAAAACACAACACATTGGCTTACGGAATCAATATGAAAATACAACTAATGTGCACCTCCAGGGAATTGCAGAGTACCATCATGCAATATTGTTCTTGTATCAGAGTGGTTTTCTCCTTGGGTAAAAATGAAAAAGTAATAATTCACATTATTATCTAATCAGTTGCAGATGTTATTGTAAAAAGAACGTGCAATTTTACCTAAAAGAAGAAAATACACTTTCTACCCACATTATGATAACAAAAAGGTCATGAAGTGCTGTAGTCATTCCTATTTACAGATGAACATATTAAATCTGAGAGGTTAGGTAAGCATTCACATTTGCACATACAGCTGGAAAGAGAATTAAAGAAAACAGGGAAAAATACTTAGAAATTCTTGCTCTTCCCTTTTCTTGGCGAGATGGAATGACAAGAGGGCATGCGAAACAAATATATGGGGAGAGAGTTCTCTATTTCTGAATTCTTCCAACAGATTACCTTCTGAAATTGTCAATGGGATGATTATGAACAACAGAAGCACAAAGGTATTTAAAACAGTATGAGCTCAATAGCATCTCTCAAAAGACTGTCTTTTTGAACACCTATAAGAGATGGGAAATATAACAATTAACCACTCTGACAAATAAAACACAATTTATTATTATTATTTTAATAGTAAGTGTTGTCATCTAGAAGACTAAGATCTGAAAATATACAATAAAGACATACCAAGATAGACACAAGAGAACCCTCCAAGAATGCCCACAAACTCACGTCACATCAGCTTTTCAAAGAGGTGCAAACTTTACACTTATGTTAAGCACGTGCAGCTCCCTTTGGCTATTGGGTGCCAAAGCGTGTCACGTAGAAATTCACTGAACAAGCATTCTGTGGCACAGATGCTGTGTCCAGAAAACATGGAGCTGCTTCTAGTTGTGCTACCAATACTCTGTATGATTCAAGTCCACATTCCAAATTACAACTACACACAAAGGGAAGCATCTCTTTTCCATCTAAACAGTTCAATACTGTACACCTGGAGACATGAAACACATCATCAAGTTTCAGAGTACCCACCAGAAAAGCAAGGCAGATAAGAAATTAAACTCATCAGTAAAACTGTGAGAAAGTGAGCAATGACAACCTCAAGTTACTAGGAAGTATGACAAAGCACAGTACAAATTGTTCCTCTACAGGTTTTTACATAAATCTGCCACAAAACTGAAACCACAATGAATTTTCAGGCTAATACTATTCACAAGCAGGTATCCATCCTCACTAAGGGGCAGCCAAATTCAATCTCCCTCTTACCTGATGTTCAGATCAGCAAAAATGAACAGGTACTGAGAAGTCAATACTGTGTTGCCTTCTCCACAGTAGTTAGTTATTGTATTTGCTACTCATTATTTCATGCCAGCAGAGTGATAGGTCATTTGATTCTACAAAGCAGAAACAAATATTCTGACTCCTTCTGCTGCAGAGATATGAAAATAAAAAGAAAATAACATCACATTGTGCAAAAATGAATCATGTTTAAAAGAATAGTGATGGATAAGGTGTAATTACTTTCTCCACCCACACACAAACAGCATCAACTGAGCAAATGCTCAAGATAAGTGTATGTAACAAACATAGTGTAAAAGCCTAGTAAATACAGGCCACTGCTCAGTTCGGTTTCACTGCCTCAACACATGTCTAAGGGCATTGTAACGCTGACTGACAAAGCAATTCAGCTACAGAGAACAGGAATTAAAACAATTAGTTAAACATTAAGCAGCTATGTATTTCTATACACATTTTGTTCAAGCCTGAATCCCTTCTTCCATCACTACATGACTGAAATGTGTATATGCTCCCCAATCATTTTATCACTTCAGTTCTAACCCCAGCTTCCCTTACACAACCTTGACCTTTCCTCAGTGTTTCTCTCCCAAGGTTCTCATCTTTCTGCAAACTGCCATCCACACTTTTTCCTCCACACCACCTTCCATAGTCACTCTTCCCCCAGAAAGCTTGAGTCTCCCTTCCAGCTATTCCCAAACTGATTCTTGTCCTTGACAATGTTCAGACCACACTTTTCTGTACTATTCTCCTTTCGCCCATCTCACTCCCCACCTTAGCTCCAGCTTTGTCCATCCTTTGTTCCAGCAAGGCAGTTTCCTCTTCCCTGCAGCTAGGGAAGGGGATGGAACAAAAACAGCACAAGAATGGACACTGTCCCTACCCACAGTTCTCATGCTTCGTCCAGGTCAGGCTTCTGCAGTAAAGACTTGTAATTGCAAGGAAAGTAGAGCTCACCTACTACGGCATATGCCCAGTGTATAGCAATTTTCATAGAATTTAGCTGTAAGGACACATCAAGTCTTTCTTTGTCATAAGCAAATTTGTTCTTTCAAATGTTGCTAAATTGACATACCATCAAATCAACCCTGGCCTGTTTTCTCAGCAATCCAACAAGTTTTCCTCTGGCGAGTTTCATCAGGGTATCACTGCATCTCAAAGAAGAGGTCAGCAACTATTTTCAAACAAAGGAAAATCCAGTTTTCCTCCCCTCCACTAGCTTTGTTCTTGTAAATCACTGAACTCTTGGCTGAAGTTTTGGAAAAGGAAAAAAAAAAAAAAAAAGATCATTCAATCTGAGGCAGATGCTTGGCATAGCATATTTTAGCTGAAACAGTTAACAGTTGGGGAATTTATACGAAACTAAACCCTAACTCTTTTAATGGCACTTCTAATAAGAAGCAGTGCTACTAGTCCTGTGCATGAAAAGTTGGGGGGTTGGGCTTTTATTCTGCTGGGGGTAGGAGGGTGGTTAGTGATGGTGTGTATTTGCTTTGGTTTGAGTACAGGAAAATAATTTTTTCTTAAGCATCACAAGAGAATTCTACCTGCATGAGGAAATGGCGATACATTAAGTATCACTTCTCTTTCTTCAAAATGATACAGAATCAGCAGAACCAGAAAAAACACCGAACAGAGAAATCAAAGCTGCATCATTTACCAAGTGCCTCGCGTGTTTCTTAAGCTCCCATGTTTAATAACCTGCACTGGATATATACTGTAAGCCATAGCACTGCAAGTGTAAGGCTGCAGTGCTCTACTTGTTTAAGCTGTTCCTCCCCCACTGGGTCCATCCTCTTTTTTGCTTATACAAGCAGTAAGCTGATCCCAAGGTGATACCAACTTATACCTTTTTTTTTTTTTTCATAAAGGGGTTTATGTGCTTTATCTCCCTGAAGCAGCTTACAGAGGAATTAGAGGCATGCCAGAGTTGGCACAAAAAGAGGGTTGCTCAGTTTGGGAGAGGGCAGAAACCTGGCAGCATCGATTTACATTGGCTCAAGCTGGTAAGGAACTGTACCCTCGGGCAATACAACTGGTTGGAAAATGGAATTTCACAAGGACAGAAACTAACATTTCAAAGTTTACTTTCATTCTCAATCACAAGAAAAAATAAATTAAGTTGTTAAGTAAAGTTAAAATGCTTTTCAAAAGTCATTTGCAATGACAAAACGTTTCATATCAGTTACAAAGAGCTGGTTCATTTTTTAAGACCATATTATAGAAAAATAATAAAGTCATGCTCTATACACTATGCTATTATCAGTTTGTATTTAAATACTTTAAGTAGAAGTCAAAGTGATAGGCTTTTGTAAAAAATATTTAAAATTGTGCTCACATCTAAAGTTTACTAAACTGTTTTCTAAATTATATCAGTTTCAAAAATATTTTCAATTTGAGAACTTCTCAGTTGAAAAATTTTATCAAGCAGAAAAATACAGCAATTATGTAAGTAATACAACATTAGAAGCATTATTAGATGTATTTCACAGAATCTTAGTGGTTGGAAGGGACCTTTGAGATCACCGAGTCCAACCACATTTCAACACCTATGCTCAGCGAATGCGTGTTGCAGTTGACCAGCAGAACCTAGCAGACCAACCCTCTCATCAGTACCATGTAATATCAGCTTACCTTTTATTTACTTAAGATTTCCTCTTCACACACACAAAAACACACTTTCAGATGTGCTCAGGAGACCATTAAAGTCTTTTTTTTCTTTTTCCATAACTAAGGGTAGTGTTTGTTTCATTATATTTCAAAGGGCAATTTACTTAAAACCTCCCCTTGCAGCCTGTTCGCCTTTCATGATCATGCAGATGACCATGTAGCTACAAAGCACCAAAGAGAAATTCTGGTAGCAACAGACATTAATGCGTTTATGATAAAAATATTAATTTCACACTGTCCTACAAAATTATAGAAACATAGTAACAATTGTAGAAGAAAACATAAAATTTTGTATTATTTATATTAGGCAAGAAAAAAAAGAGATAATAAAAAAGATGTTTGACCTTACACATGACACTTGTAACTCTAGTGGATCACAACATCAGATTACATTCTTACTGCAGTATACACTAAAAGAAGCGTCCACTTAAGGAGACTTGTCTAGCTGTTTACATCTGTCAAGGTTTTAAAACTGCACAGCTGTAAGAGAACACTTTTGATGACAGTGGAACTATGATTAGTATGATCTGTTTTATTCAAGCAAAAGAAGTGCCAGAAGAGATTGTCTCCAAGCACAAAGTTACTGACCCAAGATGTCAGTGATGCGATAGTAAGACATTAGCACATTTCTTAAGTGTAGTGGCAAAGAACCACTTAGTCAAGATGTACTTCCCTAAAGAAAAGTTCACCTAATTGACCGGTGCTATAAAGATGCCCATAATTTTAGTGATGGGGATGACACTTTGTTTATGGAATTCAAGCTCAACAGATTAATATGCTTCAGAATAGCAAAGAAAATAGAAAAGTAGACTCACTGGGTCATTTCGCTAGATACAGTTGAAAAGAAAAATGGTGACCTGAGGCTGTGTATTGACCCAAAAAAATGTGAACAAATAGATAAAGAGAGAGCATTTCCATTTGCTAGCTAAAACAGACACAGGCACTACTGGACTGAAATTATTTCCAAAGCTAGATGCATCCGCAGGCTTTTACTAGATACCTCTAAGTGAGGAGACTGCAGAAGCTATGAACTTTCAATGCACCATTTGTCCGTCCCTGTTTCAAAGGGGTCACATCTGTCACTAGAGCCTGAGCCAGTCCACAGAACACAAAACAGTACAACTGCTTGAAGAGCTGAACACTGTGAAACTGTTTTGCTAGGGTACTGAGTCTGTAAGGAAGACTGAATTAAATATAAAGGACTCAGGCCTGTAAAAGCAAGTCAGGACAAGGGTTTGATCTAGACAAGAGCAAGTTTTCTGGCCAGAAAGTTATTGCTTGTCACCATAAAGGACACAGCACTCAAATTTCAGGCAAACACCTTAAGTTAACACCTTACAGAATCACAAGATATTACCTGTATCACTGTAGTGTTTAGGTATTAAGCAAATAAAAAGATCCCACTGGAAAAAGTGGCCAAACCAGGATAGTCTTTCACCAATGAAGTGACAATCACAGTGGAAGAGAGACAGGGAGAAAACAAAGGAAGTGACTGATGAAAAGAGCAAGACAGTGGTATTCCTGGCAGTAGAGGCAAGGTCTGATTCCCGCTACACAGCTTTCCTTTCACTAAATCCACTTCCCTCTTCAGTATCAAATCTACCTAGTGTAAGAAAGTGTCTCTTTCGAATGGATGGACAAGTATTATTTTAAGTCACCCACAATACGTCTTTGCATTCTTTTACAGTCTCAGTTTACAGAATCAGTTTAGCTGTTTTAACATACATATTATATGATTTTCAATTACTGTCTTTACACACTTAAAATCTTTCAGCTTGTTGCCATTATACTTTTACATCTTTTATCATAATATGCTTTTTGTCCCTCTCAAAATAGCTAGGACACATCTAGTGGAGTCTGCCAGATGTGACCTACTGCCAAAATCTCAGTGTGACAGCACAAGCTTGCAGCAGATGAGTAAATCAAAGGTTTACCAAAGCCTTGAAGAAATCTGGGATTCAGCACAAGAAATCTCTGTCACCTCTTCAATGGCGTAATCTTACCCTGAAGATTTCAAACTTTCATTTACTTACTTGTCTCTTGACTAACTGCCTTCAATAGGTATGACCCTAACCACAGTTACAAGTAACAGCTCAGAGAGATTTACTGCAGAGGAGCACTACCTTGAAAACTCCACCCAGGAAAGTCTGTATACCAACACTTCTAGCAAATGTACCACTATTCATAGAGTTTCTACCTCTTCCTTACAAACCACCTTTCCGGTGGTGCTGAGCTGCCGCTTTGTCAGTAGAGTTTAGAAAGAGAAACATAGAACTAAATCCCAATCCTCAATAAAATCCCCATCCTTTCACCTCGATGAACAGTTTGTCACTACTTACTAATATTTAGCCATTTAAGAAAACATAATGGTGTGCTGTTTATTACTTCATTTCATACAAATACTTAGTTCCTCAATTCAGGAGTATTTCACTAGGTAAGTACCGTGTCTAATAAACTTTGTTTTCATATTTGGTAGTGGATCTTAAAGTAAATTGTAATATTAATAACACTACCTCCCATTTTGAAAGTGTTATATCCAAGTGGCTTAGCCACTTATAAAACCGCATGCAGTTATAATTTAACATAATGCAAGTCCCTGCTGTGTTCTTAGCTAGCACTACCATGATGAAATTAAGAAAGAAAATTTAGGAAGTTTTCCATAACCCATGCCATGCTGCTGAACTTCCAAAATAAGATATAAAAAAAAACCTCACTGTGCTTGAACAATTTAAAGTCAGAATGAAACAATATTCAAAATAAAGAGCCTCAATCATTTTCTACATCCGAGTAGCTAAAAAAGACATATTGCGATGCTGTGGTATGAAGAAGAGCAGAACCAAAGCAGGTGCTTACCAACCAACCAACCTATGGATGCACAACTGTGTTACATCTGTGTCCAAACACTACTTAAGTACCTAAAATTCTGCTAACTCTATGCACCTTAAATGCCTGCTCATGGTTCAATACTTTGTTGCACATATGTACTTCTTGTGCAAATGAATCAATCCTTTAGCTGCACATCCTTAAACTCTGGTTTAGGACTTCCTAGATTCTGTATTTCCAGCTTCTATGATTCTTGTTCACAGCTAATATGAAACTGAGGATTCCCATTTATCTATGCATTATAAAGTAAATCTGTACACTTATATTCACATTTATGCTCCAATTCACGAAAACAATTTAAAAAATAATAATCTTACTTCAAGCTCATGAATTCCTCCTATTAGCTATAAAGAGGCTCAAGCACATGCATTAGCACTTTGCTGAAAAGAGGTCATTTCCTGAAAGGAATATATATATACACTGGGGATTTACTTATGTAAATATGATTTCACACAGATACTCTCCACCTAGGGAACAGGCATCCAATAAATGGTATGTAAAACATGTGCTTGTACCTAAATGCAAGAACACTTTTACACACTGACTTTTTATACATCCTGGTCTGACTAGAGGCATGGCTTAAATTAAATGCCAGGCTTCTTTCTTGAGTTTGAATGAATTAACATCATTGGCCAGATAATAACACAGCATAATGGCATGCTGAAGCCCAAGGCAACATTTCATGAGAATTTTCTTAGGAATTCAGGCCTGATAGGAGATGCTAATGAGTTCAGAGAAGTAAATATAGTTCTTTAAATAGCAAATGACAACTTGTCTATAACAGTAAGTTTCTCAGCACATTTACAAACATTTTCACTTGCAAGCTATAAAGTGACTTTCATTTAGTTGGACTTTAGCTCTCAAGAACAATCAATAACCTAACACACCAACAAAAAGAGTGCAAATACACAAGGGAAGTGCAAATGAAATGCTTGTTAAGGCCTCATAAGGAAACCATACAAACACCTTATTTAATAAGTTTAATTAACCATCTCTTTTCTAAACCATACTGTGCCCAGCAATGCCAGGAGGCAAATTCCCTGCTCAGAAGCTCTGCTTTTATTCCCTGAAGGAAAGTAATATTCTCTCTTTTATTCTCAAAGAGCACAGCCCCGCAACCCCCAGCAGCTGCTGCTAGCACCGGCTAACTGTGGCACCACTACCGACTCTTTTACAGCGTGGCTGAGTCAACGCTGACCTAGGTTGCAGCAGAGAGAAAAATGGCTTAACGAGGTTGGGTTGTTTAAAACCTCTCACTGTAGCACTTTCTCCTACCCTTAAGAAGCAGAACTTATTTATTTCTCTTATAAAAATATTTTCAGATAGAAAAAGCCCATCTATCAGTGCCTAACTCGATATATAAAGTTCAATGCAAACACTTATTGGAGAAGATGTACTTTTGACTGTCAAAGCTGCACGGCAGAGAGACACTACCTCAGAAAAATGCCAGACCCTCTTTACAAGTCTTAATCTTGTGCAGTCTCTGAAGGTGAACACGAGGCTAATATAATTCTCACCTCCAGGCTGTAGCAATCAAAACAGGAACTCGTATTTTAGGTTCTTCACATCAGCACTTTCAGAGTGTGTGAAGTCACCGGGATGTCCATTAATTTTAATGTACTATATTAAAATGACCAGCATTAAGAGGTCATACAATTTTCTGTTAAGTACTTTGTTCTCCCTACCAATCAGGGTGGGAAAAGTCCCTTTATAAATTGCTACTGATTCCACCTTGACTTCAGTCTTGAGGTACTTCTCTATATCTCACAGCTGCCTCTACAATGAACTACCCTGGGAGAGAAGTTGGCAGGACTGGACCAAACTGAACAGTGAGGAGTCTTTCACTAGTAACCGTATGTCAGTCAAGTAGTACCACTAATACCAACAGGACAAAAGGCAATATTATTTTTTTATTCTTACAGACAGCAAAAATAGCATGATTTGCAGACAGCTTAACAAGTTTCTGTCCATCCATCCCCCTACAATCAGGGAGAATGTTTTCAGAAAATATCCACAACTACCACACTCTGAGCAAGAAAACAAGTATTGAGGCATGGCAGTCACCTACTATTCTGCACAGAAATCCCTCTTTGGAGCATGCACGATTTGCATTCCTGAATCACTTTAGAGTAGATTTGCCTTTGTCAAAGGGACTGATCAAAGAAGTTCATCAATGAGAAAAAACAGCAGATCATTCAAATGACCTCTATGCTAAGACAAACCTGTTCCTTAACTATCCCTTTAATCAAGATAACAACCATTTTGTCCAGTCCAGGTAATAAGGCTTCTATCCAGCCTCTAGAGCTACCACTGAACAATTCAAATATAATTTAAAGAACGCTATTCCTACACACTACCGATGCATTTGTAAATACCAACAACATGGAGAGAGAAAGAAAACTTTCTCATTTTAGTCAGATGTAAGCTCTCCTACCATTCAAATAAACACGANGATGGGGGGGAGGGGGGGAGAGAAGAATAAAGGAAGGACTAATTTAGTCCGCAAGCCGCTACAGTGGAAATCAAGAAGCTTGCTTCGGCAGGAGTTCCAAGTCGCTGCAAACCAGCCCAGCAACGTTTGCAGGCGATCAACTGGTGCCTCCAGCAGAGAGCACCAGGCGGCTCCCCCCGCAGCCCCGCCAGCGCCCGGCGACAAGTGCCTCCCCGCTTACCTCCACAGAGCAGGGCTCCGAGGAGCAGGCTGACAGCTGGGCAGCGGGGCCCGTCGCCCCTGGCAGCCCCCGCCATGCCGAGGAGACGGGGACACGTCCCAGGCACCGGGGGGCTCCGCCGAGGCCGCTAGCTCTCCCCTCCCGCCGCCCGCTGCGGACGCTCCATCGCCGAGCCTGGCCGGCACACCTCGCTCCGGAGCGCCGCTTAGCCCCGCGGCGGGCTGCTGCCCATTACCGGCTGCGCTCCTTCCCCTCAGTCTCGCGCCCTCCCTTAGCGCAGGCGGGCAGCGCCCATGGCGGGCTGAGGCTGACGGGCGCCCCGGTACCGCCGCGCTCCCTGGGCAAAAACTTTTCAAGCGGGAGAGCAAAGGGCGGGTAATGTCCCCGGCACGGGTCAAGGGAGCCGGCGCGGCTCGGTCAATCCCCCAGCCCCCTGGCTGGCTCTTTCACCCTGCTAAACCCGAGCGCCCTCCGCCGCGGCTCCGACCAGCCCGGCTCCCCCTGCCTTTATCGCGGGGCCGCCGGCAGCCGCGCGCAGACACACTTTT
>VXBJ01005006.1:525224-554279 GCA_013400055.1 Nycticryphes semicollaris
CCCGCTGGGCTCGAGCCGGCGGCCGTGGGCGCTCGCGGCGGGGGAGGGGGGCGGGGGGAGCTCTACCTACGGCCGCCCTCAGCGTGAGGCGCTGAGGGGAAGGAGATCCCCGGTCGGCGGCTGAGGGGAGGGGGCTGCCCGACACACGGCGGGGAAAAGGGGGGGCTGGACCCGGTGTCGGTCCCCTGGTGCAGAGCCCTCCCTGCGGGAGGAAGGCGGACGAGGTGAAGGCAGCTGCTTAGGGAGCCCGGGCTGCGGAACGGGGAAAGAGTTTTGCCCAGCTGCCACGGCAGGAGAGGGGAGGTGCGAGCTAGCCGGGTTGGGGGCCGTGGGTGGCCATAAGGAGCGGGTCACGAGAGCCAAGTGACCTGGGGGACGGCTGCGCCCTGAGAGTGTAGAAATCCCCCTCTGACATGAGGGCCTATCACCGGCCCCATTTCTGCACCCCTGTTTTCTCAAGTCCTGCTGTAAAGCAACACGTATTAAAAACGGAAAACCAAAAGAAAAGAGCCTTACCAAAACTGGAGTCTTTCTCATGCACATATGCTTCCCTCTAAAGAGAGAGAAGCCCACGGCAAGCCCTAAAACAAAGAGAGCAGCTTGACCCACCTGGATCCCACCCAGCTCCAGCCCTTTTATTGCCTTCTCATCCTCTTGGGCTTTGCTTTTCTGTCTGCACATTTCTTAAGTTCCATCTTCTAAGCATAATTCAGAAGCCATATTCCTTTAATTTGATATTTGGGTATCCTGGACAACTTCAGCTGGTGTATCTTCCTCTTTCTTGTGGCAAAAAATGTAAATGTAGCCCAACAATAAAAATAATTTTAATAATGTTTGCTATAGCTCTAGCATACAGCCAATGAGGTACAATTTAATAAGAACTATGGAGTATTTGAAGTATTTTAGCATAAGAAGAAAAAAAAAAAATCACCTAAGAAGGGAAACAACACCCTCTCACTCTGACAAAACAATGCCTTAAAATGGCAATTTTTTTTTTTTTTTATTTTTTTTACAACCTGCTGCTTTTATCCTGGGAAATTAGGCTCTGATCCTTCAGGCAAATAACTCACAGCCAGTCCTGTATGGCTGGCTAATCAACCAGAATCAGTGAGGTTCATCTGTAGTCACCTGAAACAGAACAACACTGAAACAGGTGTCAAAATTTATCATTAGCTATTACCCTAAATAAAATGAGTAAAATATATTTTTGCTGATTCCAAAAAGTTTATTGTTCATGCAAGACATTATTCCCAGTTTGATAAACCAAATCAAGAGAGATTACCTTAACATAGAGATTTCTGATAAGGAACTGCAGAGAACTTTGACAGGAGTATGCTTTGTACTATCATGATTTACATTGTTTTATTGTTAGTAGCAGCTAATTCAAGTGTGGAACAAGCAGAAAGAGGATATATGGATGCAATTTTAACATTTTTTCTCACAAGTTTATAAAGAAACATTTCTCAGTGAAAAGCTCATTCAAAAATGTGTAACAGCTTTAGTCTCTTTGCTTGATTGTAAATTCAGCTAGACGTTACACTTGCTAGATGAGTTTAAATATAGGAATCCAGCAGACAACAGTAAAATACAGCAGCTAACAAACATTTACGTCCTGCACTTGAATTTGTAGATAATATGTGTATACAATTCATCTGATTTGTACAAGAAAGCAGATACAGAGAAGACAAATGCTCTTTTGTTCCTAGGCAACTTTTACTAAGGGACCAAAACCCAATCCTGTCATCATTCATAAACTAACAACATTTGTCTTCTTTGAATTGTGAAGAAAATTTCAATATGATGTAAATTAGATGGGGCATGAGATTACTTGGAAATACTGACAAGTAGGATATGTCCTATTTATCAAATCCTAACTGGAGTGTATATGCTATTTGCATAACATACTCTGAATAAAGTTTTGGAAGATGCACATCGAACCCATTGGCAGAGGATAGAGGTAGCAGTCAGATAACAAGATGATAAATACGGTTAGGAAGTGTAGGATAGGTTTTGATACAGCTATTCTTATTCATTTAAAATTTGATTTGTTGTCATTGTAGGTAAAATATTTCAGTACCAGAATTTTCAATAGAATCTGTGCCTAAGATAATTTGTTTAGGCTAGCATTTTCGAAGGAAACCAAAAGAGTTAAATACACAAATCACAATTAAATTCAAAGAACCTGTCTTAATTTATTTCTTGATGTATTTATAATGAAAACATGAGTTGTTGTGAGCAATTTATAACAACAGCACAATTAACGCTGAGCAGCACAATAGAGAAGGGAGGTGTTTGAAGATAAGGGAGAGTGTATGTGGACTCCTGAAAAAGGAAACCGTAACAGTGACATTAAAAATTATAGAAAATGTCATTACCTACCTTTGATACAGTCCAAATTATGTCTCTAAACATGTAAGCAGAGTGATTCTGTATATGTTAAATTACATGATGTCCTGAATCTGTTTGGATTTTTGTGATGTTTTATTGCTCTAGAGTGGGTTTGTATGTTTAAAGTCAGATTCTGACATTTTATGCATGTTTATTATGCAATTCTTTATTATCCAGTTGAAGTAAGCAGGTTAGTTTGTAGAAATGATATAGCATGAATGAATATGAACTTAGTCCTAAGAGTTCCATTCTCTTCTCAGTAAAGTTTATCCAAGTTTCATCCCCAAGTCCAGGCCTTACCTTGTCAAAGGGTTACTCAAGTGAGTAAGGAGAATTGGTTTGATATTTTTGTTTCCAGTGATTTTTGTCACTAGCTTGGACCTAGACTTCGGCACATCCTAGTAATGATGTGTCAAGGTATTTGTCTTTAATATAGGGAATTAATAGTATGAACTTAATTTTTAATAGAATGTAACTTTATTTTGCATAGATTTTATTACGGGTTTTGTTTGTTTTCTACTTGTACTACATATTTCAGCAATAGATACTTCTAATGCATTTATACAATTTTGTCTCTCTGACAGAATCTCAGGAATTTAAGTTTTGAAATCTTTATGAGCTCTTGTGACTTGTAATAACAAAACTTGAAATTGTAAGTCTTACATGTACCATATTCCCTGCAATACATGTAAGGAAATAAGTAACATGCATAGAAACACCTAGAGTGTGGGCCAAAGTTGATTTCTTAGGATCAGTCAGCCTCCTAAAATTTTCTAAAGTACTGTCCTGTGTATGTTAGGCTCAATGCAACCTACATTGAGGTCTCTCAAAACCCTGGATTTATGGTTTCCCAACCACAATGTTGAAATCACATGCCAATTCACTAACCCAATGCTAAAAAATGAAAACAGAAAAAAATGTCCATCAAATCTCATATTGCTATGTACAGATTGCAATTGCTAGCAGAACTCTCCAACTTGTATGCAGACATTGAGGTATTTTGTGGATGCAAAAGTGTGTCAGAAGGAATAATCAGACAGAACTTTAGAAAACAGATGTTGGGGTTGTGATGTTGCCAGCAGTTTCGCGCTCATGACATAAGTGAGTATAATAGTCATTGCAGCCTGTAATCTTGATTTTAATAATTCTGTAATGAAAACTAGCCTTTGACTGCTACTCTGTAATTTCACCAGAAACATAGATTGTCCTTGATACATGTGAGTGGTTTTCGATGTGATCATTTAACACTGCCTATGTCTGCTGTTCAAAGGCCCATTTAACTTGTTCTCTGTTTTAGTTTGCCATGTATTGTTATCCTTGGCACTATATCATACAAATGACTCTGTCTTTCAGTGTGACCTTAAGCAAGTCATCTACTCTATCCCTCAGTGTCCTTACACGTATGATGGGATAATGACACCAAACAGTTACATCAAGTGCAGGGATACATATGGGGAAAAAAAATACATATGTATTCTACCATTCTTTAAAATTAATAGGACTAGGTGATAGCGTTCTCATTTAATGTATGTATATCTACTCACTTATTTGTAATTATTCAGAATTATACTCTTCTTAATTTATTTTCCTTAAATATAGAATTTTAAATCCTTGAATATGACAGTGGCCTGCAAGTGTGCATGATGAAATTGCATTCTGTATTGTCCCATGTAAACAAGATCCCAACAGAAAAAAAGGAAGAATGTTGCACCCCAAATTCTGCCAGAGATCTGAAGTCTCAAAAAGGAATAGAGTGAAAAAATATTCAGCATTCAGTTTTGTCCCATCCTTGTACCTGGGTGCCTTATCATCACTCTTCTGTCTTCTGTGCTTTGTTTAGCAGTTAGGAGTATTGCCATTTAAAGTGATTTTATTATACTTCAGTGTCAGCATTTATCCTTGAAATAGAGATATAACTTGTATCTTTTACAGATATTCATTTGTGCTGCATGCAGACGGCATGGCATGGGTTTATGTCCAGTGCATCTGAAATGTATTTTTCTACCATAGTGCCTGGCATTGTCATCTTTTTGGCTGACAAAAGTTCCTCACAAGGACTTAAGATCACAAGATACTATTATTTACAAAAGGAACCAGCTCCTCTAGTCATTGTGATCTTTCCCAGGTGTTACGACTGTAAGCAATGAACTCAATGTGTATCTGTCGCATGGATGAAAAATCTGGAGTGCCATGGGTACATAACCTTCAATTTTAGATTTGAAGATAGGGCTTTTTTGAGCAGAAGACCATTCTTCAGTGTACAACTGAGTATATTAAAAAGCAGTAGATATTTAAATCACTGATGCTAAATATGTGGCTTTCTGTCCTACCGTTTGACGCTGCTACCAAAATGAGGTAAATTTTGGTAACAATGGAAACAAAATGCTGTGTGGCTAACATGGTTTATGGTACTTATTGTCTGGTTTTGTTCACAGATGGTTTAGTAAAATAAGGGAAGTATCTTTCCCCTGACTTGACCCTTTGCCAAATTTATTATTGAGAAGCTTCATGGACACAGGTCCAGGAAAGTTACTACAAGGTAAAGGGCAGATTGTTTAAAAGGGGACATTTGATAAACATGTAAGGATCTGTGAATCTTTTCAACATTTTAATTTCTGGTTGCAACGACTTCACCTGACACTCCACCTCTAGAAGTCAAGACATTAGCTAGATGCAATTTAATTTTCTGCATATATATAAAAAAATTAATCTATGTTCATGCTAAAGTTTTTCCAAAAATTTTCAATAGCTGAAATTTTTGAAGAATCTGATCTTTTTTCTCAATGTACTATGAATCTCTGTAATAATACCAGCTATAACTGAGCCAAACCAAAGGTTGACCTAGCTTGTTTTTGACACTGGCCAAAACCGGATGCCTTGGAAATAGCACAAGAGGGCAAGTGTGCAGCGATAGTCCTTTCCCAGGCTCGGAAGATTTGAAGCTCAGATAGTTCATGAGCCAACAATTGTATCTTTGTCTTTGATGGATTCCTCTCCCATGAATTTCTCCACTTGTTTTTGAACTAATCTATGTTTTTGAGCATCCACAAACCTGGTATCTATTCTAAGGCAAAATACCAGTGTTTTTACACATAAATAATGATGTCATATTCCTTTTTTTTTTAATTGCAAAACTGTGATAACTATATTTCAATAGTCAGATTTTCAAGATGTCCATACTTGTAGTAAATATTCAAATTGCCACTAACATTGGGGACATTAGCTTCCAGAGACATAAAATGCAAATACAATTTCATCATTTGGGGAAAGCAAATGTGGTCAGAATTTGAACAGAGCCAAGACTAAGTATTTGTTTTCATACAGCAAACACTGGAATCCCTGGCAGTATTTTTTTCGTCTGTACTTTTTCTTCTCTTTGCTTCTTTGTTTTATCCAAGTATTATAACCTAAGACTATATTCTCTTGGGAAGGACCATGATGTACTGATTATGATCTCTAGATTCTATTGCAATAGCAGTCTATAAACCAATAATGCCCGTGTCTTATAAAGCATTTTTCATGTGTCTATATTATAGCATTTACATATATGACTAACCTTTGTAACAATTCATCCACGAGTATTTCTGATCCCTCTTGTTCCTTCTCTTGTATGCAAAAAGTAAAATAAATGAAGATATCTTGACAAGCTTTACATCTTTATACCATGAATCATTCTAGTATATTTTCTGCAATGTGAATTAGTTGTCTTAATAAGTACGTACTTATTTAAGAAATGAAAATTCTGTCAGGTACAATACATTTCAAAGATGTTTGTCAATTTACAACTTCATATTTTGGTTTGCTTGAAGTCAAGGCTTTGAAATACTCAAGGCACATCTGTTGCAGGTTGCATTCTGAAAAAGGATAGCTACTTCAAAGTGCTGTGCCCGGGATAAATTGCTAATCCAGTCGAACCCCTTGACAGCTTGAGTTCAACCATTAGTTTAAACACGTGGTAACAATTATTAGACTCTAAAGTTGTACTCAACGTACCAGATGTTGTGACTGTGCATGCGAATGGTCATATTAATACCGCATTCTCGGGCAGTCCCTAGGGAGGTGACGGCATCAGACCAGGAGCTAAGAGAAATCTCAAAGGTGGGGTTCAGCCCTGAGCGCGCGGTGTTCGGAGGTCCGGCCGCGGGTCGTTTTTCCCGCTCGGCGCTGGCTCCGTCGGGGGAGCGGTGGCGTTTGCAGTGCGCGCACTGCCCCCTCGTGCCTCAGCCCGCGGAACAGCGGCAGCCCGAGGTGGGCTTCCCGATGCATCTGGTACTCTACAGCAGTATGAAAGCGCCAAGTCTCATTAATGTGGCATACAGATAAACAATATGTGGATCGTTCTCTGATCATGATGGATTATTTGGTCATAACAAGCATATTATCCTTGCTTAATGAGTGGAACATGCCGTTTCTTCCTAGCCATTGTCAGTCTTTGATGCAGTACAATTAGCAGAGGTTCTCATTTAATTACCTAGCATAATAGGACCTGAAATGCTGAAATTCAATCTTTCATATAACTACTGCTTTTCAACAGTCCCCTAGGCTAATGAGGATAATGTTCCAACCTAATACATATTATTTATAAAGAAAAAAATTGCAAACAAATACAGTCTTACAGGAGTATAATACTTCAAATTACTTTAGGATCTGTTTGATTACTGTGGCCAATAACTGTTGTAAATTGGTGAAGACGTAATTAAATACTCCTAGTTAAAAATTAATAATAATCTAGTGAGGAGTAGGAACTTTTGGATGTTACTTTTGCCTGGGATTTTTTCCCAGTCAAATGAAGGAAGCTGACAACAAATAGATTTGTAATGACATTATAGATACAGCTGTCTTTTTAATATTAAGAATGTTGACTCTTGCCTGTGTTAGGGCAGATTAAAAAACAGAACAACAGAACTAGGGAAATATTAAAAAAAGCAGCTTAGGCATCTAATGGATTAATTATCACCTCAGATATGACTCTTATGTCTCTGGAACTTGTGTTAGATGGCCTCCAGAGGTATCTTTCAGTCCAAACTACTCTATGATTCTATCTCACGATTTATGTGAACCTGAAAATCACCAAGTTACTTTAATGAGGAGTGATAACTGTCCATGCT
Source organism: Nycticryphes semicollaris (assembly GCA_013400055.1). NCBI lineage: Eukaryota > Metazoa > Chordata > Aves > Charadriiformes > Rostratulidae > Nycticryphes > Nycticryphes semicollaris. Next base: position 532,721 of record VXBJ01005006.1, read on the forward strand.
GAGCTTTCAGTACTTACCTCTCCAGCCTCATTTACATGAACACCAGGGCAGAGACAGGAGGAACCTGCTTGTATTTTGATTTGCAAGTGCCAGCAATCCCATAAAAATCACTGACATTGAGGACAGGAGCTTAAAGTGCGGGAAAAACTTAATCCAAGAAGCTTTAGAGAAGCAGGTCATTGGGTCAATGGGCTACAATCAGCCCTGAACATTTCTTGCAGAAACAACCATCCCTGTCACTGTAATGAGACTTTTAATTAAAAATGAAAGGCAATATGACTCTACAGATGAGCCACACGTTATTTATTATGTTCTCGTTAAATATTTGTGGTCTGAAGACCACAGTTTGGCAGCCTCTGACATCCACAGAGTTAGGACGTACACTTCATAACATCCCCTGAGATCAATAGAAGCTCACGAGGGAGTGTGTAAGTCTGTTTGCACTTGCCTCCTTAGTAGCAGATACATCAGACTTTGTGGTTAAGAACAGCAGCTCAATTTCCTGCATTGGTGTGTTTTATTTAGATTGAGCAGGTCAAGGCAGAAAACTCTCCACGTAACTCTTCTGTCAGTGCTCACTGCTTTTTTTGAACATCTTTGCCAACAGGAATTAGTAGAATAGAAACTTAAGATGCCCAACGAGAAAAAGATTGAACTCCTAGCTTGATGACTCATCTTTGATGTTACAGGCTAAATCCATTCAGCAAATTGTAAGACTTCTAATTGATAGTTTAATAGGGCCAATGTGTGAAGAAAACATACTTGTTTAACCCTTGACTGGCAAAGATAAATCACACTATCAGAACAGGAAGACTTTTGTCTGTGGTACCAAGATGGAAATTTGGCATTTTGCTGAGAATTCTCTTTCTATTGAACTGTTGCTCACACATTTAATGCCAGAAATAGATTGTACATGAAGACTTTTTTGTCTGCTGACACCAAAAGCAGCTTTATAAAGACTGATGGATAAGTGTTTTTAAGCCTCCTTGATTTTACTGTCTGCTCAAAAACCTACACTTAGGACTGGCATAATGACATGTAATATCAGGAGTGTAATTCGCCCTCCCCTTCTCCCCCCAAGTTCATGAAGCAGGAATTGTCTACATTTCTATAGCTGCATTCAAACAACATGTATTAGCCTAAATTAAAACTGCTGAATGAGACAACCTTAGATTTTGCCTACATTGCAAACAGAAGTAGCTACAGGGTAAGAATAGTTAACAGTTAAATTATGGTTTGCAGCAGAGATGATTAAATGGTATAAATAATGAACAATAATATAAAGGTATATCCAGAATTTCATTAATTTTTTAATTAATGCAAGGCCTAAGTGATATTCAATACAACTGTAAGACAGCAATTTTAAAATTGCCCTTATGAATAGAGACAATGTCTGTGGAACTCTTTGCTGGAGATACCATTAAGGGAAGAGATTAGTAGTATTAAAAACACAGAGGAGACTTATATTGACATTATCTGAAATTATAACAGTAGCATTTTTAGCAATTTTATAAGCCCTCATTCATCAGAATATTAGCCACTTTTTGATGAAATAAACTAGGAAACTCTAGTTTTGGGAAATTATCTTGTAACAATATATAACTATTCCTCATGCCTTACTCTGAAGCAGACACAAGACAGTAGAGCAGAACTTCTTTGTGAAGGACTTCCTACATTCATGATAACTGAAAAAATACTTCATTTAAAATAACCAAAAAAAGATAATTTCCTGGCTTTTAAAAGCTAATTTAATTTGTAAATCTAACATTTAATTGAATCAATACTCAGCTCCATTAATCTGAATCCCTTGCTGTAGCTGCTTCTAAGAACATTGAACATACAAGAGCTTTTTGCTCTTTCTTGTTGTTACGAGGTTTCAAGTGTATGTTGTATTTACTATATATGACAGCATAGTAAATACTTTGATTTTATTGTCGATAGAAAAAATATTATTAAAAGTTTGGTTTATTGTTATTTTTATTTATTGCATCTATAACAATACCAATTATATATTATTAATTATTATTTTAGTAGTCTTTCATTATTAAATAATTATATTGCATTAGTACCTACAAGTTGGCATACAGCGCTTGTCCTTGGAGGAGTACAAAACTGTATTTGATAATTCTTGGACGTGAAAGTTTGCAATCAGCAAGGTAGGGATTGGATTTCTCTGTAATTTTCCGCTAAGAAGGTGCATGTTGTACTTTTAAAATCTACAATCAGTGTTCTGATTTGTCCAAAACACAGTAACTTTCATCAAGAGGAAATAAAATCAACTGCATACTCTTTACCTGTCTACAAATAACATGCCCATCTTTTTGTGGTGGACTTTACTCTCTGTTTTTGCTTGGCAGAACAGACAGAAGAAATTTGTAATGCCTCTTTTTTTCTCCTTAAAGGGTATCAGTAGTCTCCAAATTACTCTCCAAAATGTCTGTAAAATCTACCTCCTGCTTTACAAGGGCAGTAGCAGTGTTCACCATCTTCTAGAATATCTGTTTGCAGACATTTGTCATTCAATTCACAAAAGGTTACTGTGTTCTTTCCTTCTGATTTGTGACAATGATTAAAATATCATGTTCTGCTAAATTTCCTCTGGTCACTGCTTGAATGAGCAAACCAAACCAGGCACTGATGTTGTTGGTTTATTGCTTTGTCCATCATTCTTAGCTACTCAAGTTCTGTTAATTTGAACAGTCTGATAAAAAGAAAGCTTCAAAAAATATTTCAGCATCTCAATTCCATGTGGGTACCAAATTAAAAAAACTTGGATTTTAGTTTCTCTGTGAAACAGTTCTTTACATTACAGGAAGTCATGGCTTTTCCTTATCCTATCAGATACTGCAGAGATTCTGTTGTGAAGCTTGGAGGCACTGTAGCAGTTAGCGATAGTTAAAAATTTCAGATGAAGAAACAGGGGGAAGAGAGCATGATTACCTTTAATCTTCTTCCAGTTCCATTTCTCAGCCTTAGCAATTGTCAACACTGGAGAGAGTAATTTCAAAATTCTGCACATTGGTCCAAGACCACAATTCAGTCATGTTATGAAGTAAGAATTTTATTTAATGCAGATTGAATCTGAAGTGCTAGGAATATCGGAACTGTATTTCAATGAACAAATGTATTTGATATTAACAGAAAAGAAAAAAAATATCCACTACTTAAGCTCTAAGTGTATAGTCCGAGCATTTAGATAGCTGCTTAATATAAATAACACCAATCCCATAAAATAGCTATATGAGAGACAGTAAATTTTATTTGGTTTAATTTATGATAGTGAAAAGTGCCTATACCTTTTAAGATATTCCAACTGAGGTTAATATTACCTACAGTGCCTTATTAAGAAGCTTAATGGCAATTCAAAGTGAGATGCTATTCAGACTCAATGGTAGCTAAGTACTTTCTTCTAGGTCAGACTTTTAATTGGCTCTAACTGGAAAAAAAGGGTGAAGGAGTGTAAAGAGAGAGGAAGAATTTTTGTGCATTGATTCAATGATCATCAGACAGAGCAATATTTTGAAGTAAAAAAGAAAAATCATAGGTTTACACTGGACATTGTAGTAGGTGGTGAGGTATCTGTAGAGAAACAAGTTCCTCAGCTGTATACAAGCTGTATGAATTAAAGGGGAGGCTAGTGAAGCCTGCAGCAACTGGTTTTCCTTCGTAGCAGGAAGAGTATGACAATCTCCTGAATTTCAGACTTACAGAATTACTGTATGTCAAAGTATGTCTTTAATTAATCTGCATTAGAGGTTTTTATTGTGTACAGTCTTAAGCCTTTCCTCTGTGAGACTCTGACACACTGAAGCTTCTGACCATGGCTGGCTCTAAGCAGAGCAACTGCCTAGAGCTACAAAGCAGGCAACTGCCTTTAGCATAGATTGCTGGTTGCTGGACATGCAGCAAAAGACCCCAGCCATATAGCTGTTGCTACAGCAGGAGGAAAGCTCAGGCTGGGTGAGTGGTGGGAACTGGTCCCAGGAAAGATGGCAGAAGGGTTGGCTCCTCCTTGCAGCTGCAGCAATCACCATTTTCTCACAGCTTGCAGAACAGTAAGTCTTACACCCCACAGCTTTGTTTCCCAACATATTTCTGTGCCAGCTTAACTGCTTTTCTTTACCTCCTCACTGCATGGCCCTCCTGGTTCCCTTCCACTCAGGCTGGTGTTCAATGGCCCCCCACTAAAATGATTCGGCTCATGTGAGCAGCATTAAAAAAAAGCTGATAAAGAAAGCGCAAACACTTTTCTGCTTGGTTGACAAATTAAATCAGTTCAGTGAAGATTCATATAAAGCACCACAGTAGCCAGTGCAAGGGAGATACAGCTGTTATCAGCAGATGAGAAGGCAGAAGCAGAGAAGAAGGGAAGAAGAATCAGGTCTGTCCTTTTCAGGTGCAGCAAGTAGTTAAGCTGCCCCAGCAGTACTGTGGAATTGTAGTCCAGAGAACAAGGAAAGGTCAAAAGAGTCCTTTCTGGAACTGTTATAATGGACTAATATAACTGTTGGCAGCAGTGTTTCAGCAGCTCACAAATAGAGAAAGAGAGCAAATTGTTACGATATTAATTGTCAGGGTTTTTTTCATAGTTCCTGTTCTTTTTCTAATTTCAGAGTTAAGTGAGAGAAATGTTTTCATCTATCCTAATTGGATTCAGAACAGTAGCTGAAATGAGAGAAGTTTCCTCTTAGGAGAGATCTTTTTACTGTGCATTCCAGGTGCCTGTTCATTTCTCTTTTGATCATGTGAATGTTTTACTTCAACTTTCATAAACAAACATTTGCCTTAGATAATATAAAGAAGCCTTCCAGTATTATGAAAGCACATTCCAGCACTACAGAGCACTGTGAATGGGCACATTTACAGGGTCAAGCATTCTTGCCAAAAGACCAAAGAGACATATATTATTTAAACAGAGAAACAAAGGGTGAAAGGGCTCAGGCCATTGAAAAGGCTATTGTCTCCCTTTCAAGGGACTGTGGAGTTTAGTTTATGAAACAGAAAGCAGATCAGAGGGAGTTTGAGCCAGATGGCTTTGCCACCTGACAAGGTTAGGCGATCTATCTGACCTTGTTAGGAACCCAGAGTGAGTGGTAAATAATACCCACTTGCCACTTGCTCCTAAAACAGTTTTTAAACAATAGGGAAAACCTAACATGTCAGTTATGAAGCTTACACCGCTAGAACTAATGGGAGGATAGTTTTACTGACCTGATAATGTTTATTCCTTTATTACCATGAATTGCACGGCAGAGGGCCCTGTAGTATAGCTGCAGATAGAGAATGTGATTTTATAAAGCTCTGTTCATTTTCTGATGCTGAGACAGTTGTTTTAAGCAGCTGCAGGCTTGCTTGTATTTGTCCGTACGCAGTTTTCTGACATGTCAGAAATGCCAGCCATTAGTAAAATGATGAGCAAATGCAGTTTTATTATATAAAATTAATTACTCATTGGAAAAAATAGTATTTCCTCACTGAGGGATTTCAAACAAGGAATGGCTTCTCTAATAATGTAATCTTTTACACCCATGCAGAATATATGCTGTGTCTCACAAAATCAGAATAGTGATATTCCATCTTACCCCACAGTCTAAAAAGATACAAAAAGAATAGGATTTCTGGAGTAACACAGTGGCAAATCAAAAGTGGGCTGTAACAGCTAGGAAAATATTTTTACAAAAAGCTGTGCAGATTTCTTGTTTGTGTTAGCTTCTAAATTTGCAGTTTATCTCCTAACTATGATGCGTTATTTTGATGCACTCAACACCGAGCTGTCTGATTCACTGCATGTAGTTGTATCCACAGGCCTAGCACTAATGCCTTTAGTGTCATCATACAGTGAATCAACATGCATATGAATCTGTATTAAAGAAACACAGACAACTTCCATAGGCATCTGGAAAGAATGTGTTGCATTAGTAGATACAGACATGATCTTGCATCCTGGTGAAGTTTGTAAAGGTGCATTAAGAAAAAAACTAGAACTAAAATTCAACAAGAACAAATACATTGTATCCAAAGAGCTCTTGCACACAGAGCCTGTCAAACAATCTGAAAGTCCTGATTCTGATATTCTGCTACTACACAACAAAGTAAAAATGAAGCTTTCATTGTAATATTGAATATGTTTTTGATACAGTAAGCATTAGACGTCATTAAAAAGTGAGCGGATCATTACGGGTTTTGGATAGTGGGGGAAAGGACAAAACCAATTTCATCCTTGCATTAACAGATTATTTAAAATCTTTATACTGATACATTTCCACTCTTAAAGATGCTGGTTTGAAATCTAAGAAAATTAGATTACTAATAGGTTAGGATCTCTAATGCGTGTGTAGGTATGGTAGAAATGTTATTAAATTTTACTGACTTTTCTTATTTTCTTGTACTATGTTTAGTGGTCCTGATCAAGACTGAGGTCCCACTTTAGCTGGCAGTTGGCAAGTTGGGTTTACAGTCAAATTACAAAATTTAAAAAGTAGAAGAGAAACAGGGAAGTAAAGTACCTTCTACAAGATAGTGTGTCAGAAAACTGATGAGAAACCCAATCCTGCAAGGTTGCAGCTAAAAATCTGGCTTGCCTCCTTGGAGTTAAGACGAATGAAGGTCTGAAAATACGTAGTGTTGTTCTTGGGGAATGTGAGATTATGATTATTTACTAGTTTTGGACTGGAAATGGCTTCTTGTATGCTGTCCTCTTCACTACTGGATAACAAATTGCTTGCTCAGACCTTTTAGAAAAATAGTGGTTGCTGAAGAAAAGTCTTTGAACAATCAATTGTGGAATTTTGTTTGATAAGGACTGAAAAGCCCTAAGGGGTTGGGACAGAGTTCACTTAATGGATGGAAGACTTTCCGTTGACTTTCAAAAACAGTAGATCAGATCTGTAACTGAGACATCAAAATTCATCTCTTCAATAGAGTGAATGCATATCTAAGTTGATGTGCATCTGGATTCTAATATACTTTCATTATGCAAATTTGAATAGCAAGATGTATAAATTTGCAGATGGAAATAAATAGAATCTAGGCTATTATTTGTTAAACCTTTGCTCATAACACTGCAGCTTAGCTGCTTTTATACAGAACTACAGCTGCAGAGAGTCCAGAAGAATTCAGCAATCAGATAACATAAGAACGGTGATTTCCAAAACATCAGTGTAGATGCCCATTTTACTAATTTTCTCCCCTTGTATCTTCCACTAGCAGGAGCAGCAGTAGGCTCAGATTGGATTCCTTTCCTCATCTCCAGAGAAGGTGGGACTGGTAAAAACAGTATGACCATCCCTTCACAATTTTCAAAAGCCAAAGTTGTCATTGATCGGTGGGTACACAGCAAAAACTGTGTGGGAAGCTGACCAGTTCAGTTGTCCACTACATCTTGGTATGTGGTATAGCAGCATGTTGGGCAGAAGTATTCCTCTCTGCTTCTATCAACACATTAGCCCTTTTAGAATCTGAAGGGTCTCTTCCAGATGAAACAAGCAAATCCAGTTTTCCTTCAGTACCTGCTTTTTAAGTCTGGCACCTTTATTGTCAGTTCTTCAGTGGGATTTTTCTGATGTGGACAGTCATTGTAGATCAGCAGTATTTGCCCATAAGTACATCGCAGTCAAAAATATATATTTTTTTTTATTGTACTCCATGGACCTTGGATTAATTTAATGGAAAACTGATACTCCCAGGAAGTTCCACATAGACAGAAGATGTTTCTGACCTTTGTATTAGCTTTGTGTTATCCATGGAAATCTTTCTGCAAGTTGTTTTGTGCTAAGAAATACTTTGCAGATATTGCAGCATTGGTATTACCTGAAGCTTCCTGTCACTCCAGAAAAGACTTCTAATTTTGTAATATAGAAATTCCTTTTTAAAAAAAGTCAGTAATTGCCAGAGACATTGATAATGTCTGAGATAAATATCACTGTCATCAGTTATTCTGAGCACAGTGTATTTAGCATACTGAGAGTTCACAAGCTAACAGCTCAGGCACATCACTGAGAGTACAAACTTGAAGATCTCCCTTGCCTTCTGATTCTATCCTCGGCTGTCCACAGATGGTGCGCACTGGTGAATTATTGTGTGCAGAGTACAATGACATTGGCGGTGTGTGAACAAAAAAAGAAACACCTAAAAATTGTGCGCTGACTTGAAAAATATATCTTAGCCATCAGGAAAGAGGCTTGTGATACTTTTACTTCAAAGACATGATGATAAATCTCCCTTTTTAATGATTACACATAAGTATCTTATGGATACAAGGGATAACAGGTCAGGGAATTAAAAAAAAAAAGGCAGCAAAATAAAGAATTACTGTTATGAGTCATTAAACAAAATTCTAGTTATGTTTTATGTGCTCCTGAATAAAGAACTCATTGTTATTTATTAAAGTATCATCATTACCTGATAAACCATGTTAGAAGATGATGGATTTATTATTGTTCCCATACAGCTAAAAGGTTAACACCCCTCTGACTGCAAAATAATACACTTTCAACTAATGGGAGCATTTAGCCTTTAACAAAGCGGTGAAAATATGTCCTTGATATTTATAAGTAGACCAATACCACTTTCTAGATCCAGCTCCTAAAATCTTTAGACACTAATAAGAGTTTTAAAGCTTTTCTCAATTGGTTTGAGTATTTTACTTGCAAATAATAATATATTAAAAGATCAAACAAAAAGAATTAGTTCATTTTGTTTCAAATTTGTTTTACTAGAATGATAAACAGCAGTTCAAATTGAAATCAAAGTTTTTTCTATTATTACTAAGAAATGCTACGTGAGGTGTCATGGCAATGATGCAACTACTAGTGATACTCTCTTGAGAATCATTGAGTGTCAGGTTTTTTTTATTTACTGTGACTTAATGTCATTCTAATAAAAAAATGACTGATAAAGAGGTGAATAAGCCATTTTCAAAATGTTCACCTGTCTCTCAGTTAGTGGGGACTCTCAGTTAAATCCAACAGCATCACCTTGTCCTAGTGTTATAGGTGCAACACAATGATCTCAGTGCATGGACTATGGGGACTGAGTTTTATCATAAGCAAGATGTAAAAAATCCTGTGATAGCAACTCTAAAGAGTAAAAGAAAATATTAATGACATAGCTATGTTATGTACATCCTCTTGGTACGAACACTGAGATACTCAGGTCTGTTCAGGGCCATGAGGCTTCCTGCTCTTATTAATTCAATAACAATAGGTGTACCTCATGTGGTGCTGAAATCCTCAACCTAAAATTATTCATCCTTAGATCAGAATTCAGTTATCAGAAGTGATCAGTATCACTTCTGTTGCACTGTCTTGGCCAATCAATGTTGTCCTCCGATGCCCAGCAGCTTCTGAAGTACATCAAGTAGTCTCTCAAAAATTCTGTTTCTTTCCTCCTGTAAAACAGTCAACAAATTTTGTACATAGGTGATGGTTGTAAGTAGCTGTGTCTTCTGCAAAATGAGTTCATGTGCAGAACAACGGAAATACAATTCTAAATGTGAATGGGTTGGACATCAGCAGGTCCCAAATCAGTATTTATTTGCTCTGTTTCTTTGTTATGGAAATTAGTTAGATATAGTGAGAATTTCCCAGTTGCTAGACCACATGTTGACAGAGTACAGATTTCTCCTGATAGGCGTGAAAGAGTTTAAGAAGCACATGTGAGGAAATAGGCATATTCTTTCTGTAGAAGAAAGAAAGAAGGGAACGAAGCTCTGTTGGGATGGATTTTTACTGTCCTTCAAGTTAAAAAGAGAAAGGTACATTACTTGAGCCTTTTCTCCTGCAGCCTTCTTTAGAGACTTGAAAGTAGGATCTCTTTGAACATGAAAACTGTCAAGTTAAACAGGATTGTTTGGGATTTAGTAAAAGAATTTAAGGAACTTTTGCTGGTATATTTCTCATATATCTTCTTTTGAAGCACTTGCAATATACCCTAATATATCCAGAAAAAGTACTACACATGTTCAAAGGAAACTGCTTTCCGCTTTGTCCTTTTGTATGTAAATTAAATTGCCTGAGCCATTAACACGTTGGAGAAAACATTGGAGAAGTTAGTTTTAAGTGAATTGCAAATATTACTTCATTCCCATAGGCATTTCACCGAAGCCTTTTAGTTATTTAAAACTAGGGGTTTGGATACTCTGTATTTATGTCCTGGTGTTTAAAATTCTATGCTCTGTTATGAAAAAGCATGTTTCCTGGGCACTCTACATTATTCTGTTGCTGCAACAGTATTTTCCATAAATAAAACAAGTATATATTTACTGAAGGTAGAGTTAACTTCTGATACATTAAATGCATTAAGTATGACATGGTATGATGTCCAGTTGGAGGGAGGTAATTAAATGTGGGAGAACCTTAACTGACTCAAGAAGGCAAGAAAACACTACAAATGAAACAGAAGCTACTATTTGAATGTTCGCACTGTAGAACTGTAGAAATGGTAATGGTTGCATAGTTCTTATACTTCCACCATGACAATAGTTAGGTAATTTCTTACGCTGCATCAAGGGAAATAACTGAATGTCACATATAAGCTATTCTAGCCCTCTCCTTTTCCAGTCATGGATCATGGAGATCTATGAAAAAATGATGAAAAAATGTTGGTTTATGTCAGCTGACTGGACCCAAGAATATATTTTTATACAATTAATTTAAAGTTATCTTTAACCTGGAATTAGAAATTAGTCCCGTAAACAAAATTCACACTTGTCCCAAAACAGGGGAAGAGTACTGAAAAAGTTATTTAGGTGCCTAGTGAAATCAACGAATTGAGACATTTTTATCTACATACTACAAGAATGTTTGGCCCTATGATTTGCTAATTTCTTGAGGGTTTTTGATACAGTCTCAGAACAAAGATATTACATTAGATGGAAACCCTGCTGAGAAGAAATGTCATTCAGGTGAATGGGGAACACCAGTGAGACTAAAAAGCTATTTTGGGGAATCATGAAGCCCAGGATGAATTAAGACTGTTCTTTGCAATTGAGGTAGTTCTGTGGTTAAAATCCTAGTGATTTCCCTTTCCTTAGACAATAAAATACAATATTTTTTTTCTGAAGCTATTTTTATAAGAAAGATGTTCTGCTTCTGCTGGAGTTATTCCCTGTAGGAAGTCAATATTCTGTCTTCTTTACCTAGCACCAGAGAGTGTCTTGAATCTTGAACTCACCCACTGTAGAAATTTCAAACAGTTGTTGCATAACTAATATGCTTAATCCATAGAGGGAAGAAAACATGTCAGAACTTAGATTGTGTGATAAACTAAAAATGTAATTTGGGGGCAGAGTGAAATGAGAAAGCCATTTTCTTCATGACTAGCCACCATGATGACAGTAATTTGCAATTCACTCAGCCCTCTGTCCAAGCCTGATACACACATTCCTCCAAAAGAAGCATGTTTAATCAATTTATGCTATGTTCCACATTTGTTGTAATTTTTTAACCTCATAGTGCAATGGTCACACCCATCCATAAAATAATTAATTAATTATTAATTTATTTTCCACAGTAGCATTTATAAAAATTCAATGGGCCTCAATGTGCAATAAAAGCAGAGGCATAAAAGGATCTATAAAATATTCCAGAAAGGGGACTGAACATGAATTTGTTGAAGCTACTGGCGAGACTACGTTGATTTAAAGTTAAATAATGTTTAATATGTGATTCTAATAGAAAAAATACATATGCCTATTCCTAGCATCAATGGACATGACCCCACAATGCATTACTAAATTATTACCTGATTTTCTAGATGGGAAATTCCTTTCACATGCACTGATGTAATTCCACCATTGTTTATTTTTCTGCAGGAATGAACCCATGGATAGCTATAGCTAAAACTGTGAGGTAGAAACAGAACACTTTGATTGGAGAAATTAGAAGACTCAGCCTTCTGTTCTAGTGATGACAAGTATTCCATTCTATTATGTGTACTTTTTGGCTACTGTATAATAGCACTATATCAGCTCCATCACAACAAGCAATAGCTAATCAGGATTTTCACTCCTGCACTAATAACTAGAATGAGAAACAGGAAAAGTGAGAATGACGAGTCCACAACAGGTCTTTGGCTGACTTTGAATTTTTACTGCTAAGTAAACAGCTCACAAATCCTATCTGTATTTAGGCAACTTTAGGACAAGACGTTAAGGCAGAAGTTTTAGACGTGAATTGCTGACTCCTTTGAAGCTGATACCTCCTGATGTAGTAAGATAGAAAGCTTTTTAAAAACACTTTTAATAAGAACATTTTCAAGCTTGCTTTGATGCTATTAATATATTTTAAAAAATATTACTTTCAGCTTAATACAAATGCTTCTGTAATTATTGTCACATACCCTGGATCCTGCTTCACCTTTGGAACAATAATCCTGTAGGTATTTTGCACATGGCTCAACGCATAATACAATGAGGAGTATGTATCTATACAGGCCTAAAGACAAATTTTTCTTTTGCCATTACGTCTTTCTGTGTTCATTCTCTTGGCTAACAAATCACTTGTCTTTTATGAGTGCAAATATTCACAGAGTCAGTCATTCATTTTCCCACAGACATAATTCACTTGAGGTGTGGGGAAAAATACAAGGCTAGACTTCTCCTGCATTAAGACTGATGTTATTACTCAAACAATAACATATAAATGAAAAAGGTATTCAGACTTCTCTACTCATTGCCAAATTCCAGATTTTCTTGTGAGATCTACTCAGTATATATATTCGTTAAAGAGATCGAAGTATTTCTGTTATTTTGATCTTATGTTTGTTAGGGTTGCCTTTTACAAGGGCAAGGGTTGTGGCTTTTTTGGTTATTGTACTCAGGATTTTATTTTGAAGTTGCGATTTTTATAGGTCTAGCTAAACCTCTGTTCCCTTTCTGGTTTTACATGGTCTGTCTTTAACTTTTCCTGAGTGAAAAATGACAATTTTTTTCCCATTCCTATATCTTAGGCTACAATACCAAAATCGCAAGCATCCCTATGAAATTTGTGGCTAGACTCAACACTTCTGGTTCTTCCATTTTGGGGCTTGTCATCAGTGGTCATTAGTTCTTTTTTGTAGTGTGGGTTAAATGTCCTTTGCAAGAAGCTCTACAGCACCAAATGTTGAACTCCCCAAATAAGGAGGTCTGCTGAAGGACCTCTCTGGCCCATATGCTCAAGTTTGCTTTCCAAAAACCAGAGGCTAGAGATAGTTTTTACCATGGTCTCATGGTATGATGGAGTTGAGATGTTGCTGGGATGTTTGCACCGTCCAGGCTTCTATTCCAAAGTAGAGGCAAAGCCATTGTGACTATTTAAAAAGCAAAGGCTTCATTTTTCTAGCAGGAATAAACCATGCGAGAAAAATATTCTTTTCAATAAGCAATCTATGTTCATAAATACTTTACTGACATTTACTATAGTGCGTTGACCCAGGTTCTTCAGACATTTCCTTGCTTTCCTCTTTTAGTCTGAGCTTCTCCACAGCTGCTCCTCAATGAAAAATACAGAGAGAAGGAAATAATTTAATCCAGTTAGAATCCCTATGTTCTTGTTAACTCCAAGAATTTTTCCTCAGTATGCAATGTACTGAGCAAGTTCTGCTATAGTCTCTCCCAGTGGTTTGCTTAGTTGATATGTGATATGTGATGTTAAAAGTGAACCCAGGAAAGTTTCTCTGGTGATTTTGCATGCAAATTGAGATTGGATCTTTAGAGGTGATGTATATATTTTTCCGTTTCCATTCCTATGTCCGTAAATTGCTTGCAAACAAAGCTGTGTCATTCTGAGAGTAGAAATATTTTGTCCAAGTGTCCAGAAGGAATATTATTGTCAGTACCTGTTTTACTTGCCTACCTTTTTTATTGTACTTTAGCTTTCTTATCTTGCTAAATATCAATAAAATATCTTCTCAATCTCTTCTATGAGCTTTCTGCACGCGACTCTCTTGAATGATCTGTTGATAAAGCACTGTACCCAACAACAACTTGTCACATTTTGGAGCCTAGCATATAAACCACACTGCCAGTTGTCTAAACTACTCTTCATTGTAAGGCATTGTTCGCTTAAAATTCTGCCACAAAGAAAACCTCATTGCAAAACGTTCGCAGTTATGCTGTCTCAAATTCATTAGATATGGAGCACTGCCTACCTATGACTTTTGAATTTTTTAAGTAAATAACCTACATTTTCAAAATGTTTACAAACCATCTGGCTTGTATTTAATTTTAATTAGGCTGAATCTGTGAAAATAACTCATGTTTCCTGTAATTAATTTATCTAGAAGAACAACAGTGACAAACTATCAGATCTTGTTATAGATATACTAATGCCTTCTTCACACCTGAAGATAACATTGCAAGTTGCTGTAGTTGCTTAGAGATTTTGGATGGTGTTTTCATAATACCTTAACATTGTCTTAAATTTTCTTCCGTGGACTTGCTTGGAGTTTTACAGTTGATTTTAAGTGGAGTAGAGGGAAGGCAGGTGATGCTTAGATCTTTTAAAACTCAGAAATTATTCTTGTTCTTTCTGAGTCAAATATGTGTTCCCTGTGGCTGTTTTTCTGACCTGCTTGGATTTTTCAGTATAGAAGGTTACCTGAGAAAGGACTGCATGCACTCTTCACAACTGGAAATTAAAGAAAAGGATTCACTAGAATTCCTGATACTGATTTAACAGAAATATTGGGATTTTTGTAGGAAATTTGCTAACTGATAATTTATACATGATTATGGTTTTATGAGAATCTTAAAATGTTTTAAGAGGGACCACAGAAATTGACCATGTATGTATGTGTATATATATATATATATATATATGCAGAGAGAAGAAAACAAAAGTGGTTTACTCTGGTCTTCTAGCTCCTATGCATGCACAGTCCTAGTAAGCACTCCCACTTACATATCTGATTTCATCATTTCAGAGGGAAGATGAAAAAGGTGTTGGGAGAAAAAGAAAATACGTTTTTCTCATCAGGAATACATTTTGTGTGTTAAGCTGGCTCATTCCTGTTATAAGTATTTCCCTATTCAATTCAATATTACTTCCTGCCTGCATGGAGAGAGTTAAATCAAAGCAGCCTATAAAGGGGTTGTTAAAGGACTAAAGAGGAAACGTAAAACAATGACACAGATAAGAATAGCTTCAGATACATGGCTTCAAAGTGGTTAAGATAATAATGCCTGGGTCATCACTAGGAGAAAAGCTAATGAGCTGGCTCCATCCAGGCCAGAATAGGTACTCTTCCCAAGGCTAAGTGGGGGATCAAAGAAGCCTAAAACCTCAAAGAACTAGAAAAAGGAGGGAGCTTTGGGTGAGCCAAGAGAGGTTTCCCAGAATGTGTCAATTACATAGCTGACAGGCTGGGAAGACTCACAGACAGAAAGAATGTGCTGCAAGCAATGTAGGCTGGTTCCCCTGAGAGGGAGGCTAATCTGGATTTATGTAAATTACAGAGTGTGGAAGTTTAGACTGGGAACATTCATATAAAAGAGAACTGTTATTTTTTGCTTTAACACCTGGGCCTGCAATCTTTGGTTCTTTGAATTAGAGAACAAGTAATATTTTGCTATTAAATAAGTGTGGTCTGGATCTTTCTAATTAGCCTCTCTAGCAAAACTCCTTGAGTAACTAACCAGCAGTTGAACATACTGAAGTAATCCTGATAGTTACCCAGGAACTGTTACCCAGCTACAAAAGGGCATATTGCCAAACTTCTGCTTAGGAAAATAACAAACTTGGGCCTGACACCACTGTAAGGACATAACCTTGAGAAGGGTTCAATAACCATGAGGCTTTCAAAAAGTAATGGACTAAATGTGCTACGAATTTCTAAGCAGATCTTCTATGAATGAGAATGAATAGTTCTGTAGTAATAGCTGGTGATAGCCCAACATTGACGTATGGGTATGTATTGTTAGGCACACACACTTCATTTGTTTGAGATACTTAACATTTTTTATGGGAATTTTTATCTCGCATTCACCACATCTTTTAAAGTGACTAAGACATAGGTGAAGGTGAAAGATTATTGCGAACTCCTCAAATGCTAGATGAAGACCATGGCAGGATCAGTGAATATAGCAAGAATGTGTGTATACAATGGACCATTTCAGCACAGCATTGTTAACTTAATTTCACAAATACCTTCAACTAGAAAGGGGCAAATAGTGTCATTTGAAGAGAAAGAAGTCTCTCTAGAGAGTTGTTTATCAGACTACAGGGAAGAACTGTGGCACTTTGAAGATCTTTGTGTGGTCAAAATCTCTCACTTTGTGCTAGCAACATACCATGCAGGGGACCAATAAAGTTCTTTCCAGTTTAGCAGTGACAGCAGTGCATACTAAACTGCAATCTTATGGTGCCGAAATACGGTAATGCCATGACAATGCCCAATGAAATATGCAGCTGCTTTCTCCATGTTCTCTTTTTGAGGATCCAGTACAGTCTGTTGATACAGACTAGCACTTGGATTGAGACTTGCCAACACAACACATGGCATAAGTGAAACAAATGAGTGTTGAAGGACATAAAAATGAAGAAAAAAACTTTTATATTTGTTATGCTATTGCTGGTATGCTTTTAGGCTTTTTTAATAAATAACCTAGTTAAAAAATCCCAAGTATGACTATTATAATTATACAGCCAATCTGAGATCAGATAAAATAAACATCAGTGATTTAGTCATTATTACATGACTATTTTCTTTGAGTTGTAGTTCAATCTACTGAATTATGCCATTATAGAAGCATCTGTTTTCCTGCATACAAGACCTCCCTTCTATAGATCACTGATCACAGCTTTTTGTGAGTGGCAGTGACTCTGACTTAATGCATCTTTTTTCTAGGTAGGTTCTTCACTATCATGGAATTTTTTTAGTATTGTCATTCTAAGCTTCCATAGAGATAATATTTTTAATAGCCTATTCTATTTTAGCTCCATAGCCCATGCCTCAATTCTATTAGAAAATGGTCTGCAGACTCACCAGGGTATAAGACTCTGATTAGAAAACTTGGCACACTGTCTTTTTAGAAAGTATCTTTGTGTTACCCGTAGTGGAGGAAAATGAACTATCTGGAGAAGTTGTAATACACAAAACTAATTCAAAATTTCAATGACTACTCACTTACTCAAATGTCAATCCCTAGAGAGAAGAATTGAGCAAACTGGTTGTAGATAGTCTTATGATAATATCTTTATATTCCTGCAATGCCTTTCTTGCCAAGATATTTTACAAGTAGATATAAGCCAAGGGTTGTAGAAATAAAAATTATTCTAGCCCAAGTAACACAGCTTTCAGTGTGACAGTAAACCCTAAAGAAGGACAGGGAGAAAATATTATCTTTATTTTCTGAACCTGCAGTAGGAATTAGAGAAGTTTAGGTGGTCAGACACTGGAATAGGCTGCCCAGGGAGGTGATTAAGTCCCCATCACTGAATGTATTTAAGAGTCGTTTAAATGTGGTGTTGGGAGATTTGGTGTAGGGGAGGAATTTGTAGAGTAGGGCTGATGGTTGGACTCGATGATCCCAAGGGTCTCTTCCAACATGAATGATTCTATGATTCTATGATACTGCAAAAAGCTGCAGGGTTTCCACATCTTCCTTAACAAAGGTCTATGGAGAATTTGTTGACCACAAATTGTTCGATGTCTCACCCACAAGACTTCTTATTGCAGCACAGCACCCACAACAACATGAAGGCCTTGCAATGGCTTTACTAGTCCATCCCTCTCTAGCCTCAGGGATGGTTTTGTAAGGAAACCATGCAAAGCAGGAAGAAGGCATTCAATTTATCAAATAACTAGCAATTTAGATCAAAATATATATTCCTTCAGAGCAGTGTCATTTCCCTGTAACTCACTCTTGCTAGAAAGAGAAGCTATGCACTATTTGCAGTCTTACCCCCTTGCTTGCTAGAGCAATTTTTTAACTGTTTCTTGCTGCCACCTTTGCTTCCACAGTTCCATGTGTTCCTTCTCATATTCCCAAACACTGAAATATTTTCTGTTTGGGAAGCTAGGACTTAATTTTTCCTTCTGATTTTTTTTTCAGACATGAGCACAGACTTGACATTGCTTATCCTAAAGTCATATTTCTTGTTGACTGACAAGTACGGTTATAAAGAGACACAAATTGGATTAAATCAATTCTTTGCTCTGGGAAATAATGCCCCTTGTCCTAGATTGTGACCTTCTATGCTAATTTCTGAGATAAAGTGAAATAAAAGGTTTACAATTCTGTATTCTAATCACACCTTATAAAATCTTGGGAGGACCTAATTATAGTGGAATTACCATTGATTTACTAAAACTCCCTCAATCTATTGTATTATTGTACTGTCCAAAAAGTATTAAAAAGCTGGCCACTGTATTAAAATATTTTTAAATGCTGACACGTTAGCCTTCATCACTAAGTGTACTATGGGCTGAGTAAATAGGTGACTGACTAATAACTTGTTTAATAATCTTTTGTCAACTGTAGTATCTCATCTGGAGGGTTATCATAACAAAGACAGTAGTTTCTTCAAAGTAGCCATTAGAGAATTCTGTAACTGCTACAATTCCAATTAGAGCATTCAAGATTAATTTCAGGAATAACGTTCCTTAAGAGTTCAGACACAGGAGACACTCATTTAAAAAGAAGTAAAGTTGTCTGTATTTATAAAGGCTGGTCTCCATTAGATGGGATACTATATGCATTCAATAAAGCAGAATACTATAGCAAGTGGAGAAGACTAAAGTACTGAACTCACTTTTCCAAGGTCATTGATCTGTCTGTGAACTGGCAAATTATTTCCTTAGCATTGACTAGTGTCCATTTCACTAAAATCTGCTGCATTTCAGATTTGCATCCTTTGAGGAAAATAGTTCTGCGAGTGCAAAGACTGCAGGTGTACCTCTGGGGAAGAGCCAAGCATGAGAGTGGGTGACAGGCAACTTTTCCAGATGCAGCTGGTATAGGCTGATCAAAAATCTGCTCAACATATTAAGACTGCTTTGCACAGGCAGTTTTCCTGGTTTTTCTCCTGCAGCTCAAGTTTGAATGCAGGCAAAAAGATATAAATCACCCTCCTTTTACAAACAGAAGAATCCCTAAATTCATCAGATGTGGACAATTGTGAGAACACAGGGAAAGTAGCAAATGGCATCATTTGCTCATTGTGAAGAGTTGGGACAGAGTAGCAGAAATGACACGACATGACTCTTTCATACTGTGGTAATTTCTGTGTGCTAACTTCTTTCATCTGCTATGCTTACCATAGCTATAAAATCACTGAGAGACACCAGATGGTGCTATTGTAAATGGTCTTGCTACTTTTGATGACCTGCTGATATGGCAGTTTGCTTTTGTAGAAATGCTTATGGTCAGCTGTGATGCATTCATTTTTGGAAGCTGAATATACTACCAGCAATAGTCTGCTTTGTCCTAATTAGTGACAGAACACTTCTTAACTGGAGCAATGGCCTAGGAGCACACATGAAATTCCTGACTTCCAATGATTCCAATGAATTTAAGGGAAGCCAAGATCCATGTTTGGGTCTGAAGCTCAGTGATGGAGACCTTTCCGTTTAGCCACAAATATACCACCTAGTATGATTCAAGATAATGTAATGTAATATTCCTAAAGCTGCAAAACTGGTTGCCTTCTACTAGTTGAGCAAGTAGTCTAAATGCTTTTATTTTTTTAGGACTCTGAATACACTGTATAAACCATCATTTTAAAGTCAACATGGAAAGCATTTGAGCAACTTGGGACTGCAGATAAAACCTGGTGTGCTTCTGTCACACTGCAAATCACTGGAATACAGTAAATACTATCCACTGACAAATAAATACTTTTATATCAACAGCTGTACAAGCTAAGTACATAGTGATCCTCTTCACAGTGCTTGGCAAATTGTGCTTTCTCATGCATGAATGTGTTCATATTACTACTCACTGTACAGCACATTAAAAACAGCCTTATTCATCTTGATAGCTCTCAATTTTCATTTTAATGCAGAAGACATGCACACTAGTACTACATTAAATTTCTACATGTGCTGTGCTGAGATTCTGTCAGGTCCTATTTCCGGAATATTCGTCCCTCTCTTGATGTGCAAAATTTCACATTTTAGAGAGTCTTATTTTTGATTCCCAAACTCCTCTACACCCAAAATTCTCACAGTATTCTCTTCTGCTTGTGACATGGTGTTGATTCTTCTGGGGTTTGGTGGATCTGATAAACTCCTGCTTTGGCTTCTTTCTTGCTTACTCTCTCACATCCCTGAAACTGGCTACCACTCTAGAACATTCACTGAGATAATTTATCAGCTGAAGAGGACACTGGCAGAAGTACCACAGTGTAACTCCCTAGAACTGTTATCTTCTGATAGGTGAACGCAAAAGGAAGATTCTCTATAGCATATGTTTTTATTTCAGCTTCTTCCTGTTCTAGCAATGGAAATATTTTCTCCCTGTGAACTTGTTTTGTTTTATTTTTTTTAAACCACGAAATGAGCTGTAGGTTGAAAAAAATCTAGAATTTCATAATTACTGAAAACCAGCACTATGATAGTGTTGTGTAACTTCTTTCCACTGTCTGCTCTCACAGGACAGCAGGAAATAGGAAATATAGTTGAAGATGATTCATCACATGCCCAAAACAGATGTTCCTCAATTTGAAACGTATCATCTCAGCCAGGCAAATAGAACTATGGTAGATGTCAGATGCAGTTACATTTGCCTGACAGACATGTCACGCTTTGGAATAACATTACTGCTAATGATAGCCTACTGTTGATGTGTAGTTCTTTGTTTTGTTGTTGATGTAGAGCAGTCAGGTCTGCTTGGTGCATCCATTAGCAATAAAGCTTTGTGTGCGTGTGTGGTATTGCTAAATTGAATTATAATGCAAAACACAGACACCATCCTCACTTCATTTTTCAAGCATTGCCTGTGCAGTTTCAAAAACAACAGTTAATAAAGCAAGTTACTCTCCTCCATAGAGTTAAACCACCTGATTTATTTCTCTTTAGGATAGCTACTTCCCGTGATTGACCTTTGAGCAGAGCTGGAGTTACATCCCCACACAAAAGGACAGCCTTTGTGTGTGGCAACATCGCTGTCTGATGGCTGGTGCCAATACTAATTGTACTAGGGCCAGCAGCCACTGTCATCTCTTAGAGCTGTAAAGATTTCTTGCTCAGAGTATAAAATGATAAAATGCCAATCTCCGCGTGCTCCTTTCCAAAATGCTAGTGTGCATATTTCATCAATGGGATTTGATTTCTGCTCTAAAATAAAAAGCCTTTATCATTAAAGTAGCTAATTTCACAGCAAGCAACAGAGTAGGCGTATAAGCCTGGATGCTGGACACCTACATGATGCTAAGGTCTACCAGGACAAGTGTCCAAAACTGGAGGGAGTCTAAACCCAAGATTGAAGATATATACTAGAAAATGTTTAATACTGTTTTTATGCCATTACCCTTCATTTTAACAAATTCTGAAGGAAAGAATATAGCTTAAGTTAGAGAAGTGGCAAATTAGGAAACTTTGTCTTTATTTGGGATTATTTACCTTGCAGGGTAAATAA
>VXBJ01005006.1:554317-763614 GCA_013400055.1 Nycticryphes semicollaris
GGGGGTGGGGGGTGGGGGGTGGGTGTTTGGTAGTGGTTCTCTACAGGAATACTTGTAAATCTTCCTGGGAGGTGCCTTTAAATAATTTCAACTGTTTGTTGTGAGAGGTAAGAGGATGGAGATGCAATTAAAAAAGAAACAAATTATTCTATTTTTTAAAACTTGTGTAGTTAAACATCAAATGCTGAACACTGTCATCATTTGGTAATTCACCATTGGAGATAATGCATATTTATGCTGGCTATCAAAACTGACTCTTCCTGTGGATGAGCAGTATATAGAATATAAAGGTGACTGACAGCCCAAGAAAATTAAAAGGACACGTATATTGTCAAACTGCTTTCTTTAGCAACAGATAATTGCATTAAGAGTAGCCTAAAGGCATAGGTTGGCTTGTTTTGATTAAGCAAAGCAATTTGCTATCTATCTTACAGAGGGCTCTAATCACTTGTAACTGCAAATAGACTGATTTGTTGAGGGACTGTCAGCTTCAAAATCAGCTTTTGGAAGCAGAGAAGTTGCCACTTATAAGATGCACCTTCTCTAGTGTGCTCACATACATGTGCCTTCCAGCTAATATGCTGGATGAATTAAAGCAGAACAGAGAAATTTGAATAGCGTCGTGTTTCTCACGGGAGGACCTATAAGTTCAGTTCTTCATAACATCTGAAATGAAAATGAAAATGACTCAATGTTCCTGTAAACTTAAAAGTCTCATGAAAGACTTTAAATAGGGTTAAAATGAAGCTGAGGAGAAAAAAATGAAATCCTTTTTTTTTTTTTTTTTGTTTTTCTAACCGTAAAAGGAACTTCAATACATTGAAGAATAAAATTTGAAAACGGCTGCTTGACAGTTTAACATAAACAATTCCAGTGATGAAAGCACAATATGGGGATAATTATCTGTTCAAATAAATCTGCTTGATGCTAATGAGCATTTGAACAATCCATTAAGCAGCCAGTTTTTTTCTCTGCAGTTTTCTTTGGTAAGCAAAAATGACACATCCAAAACTTTTATTAAGTATACAATTTTCCTCTCTTCCTATCTTTTACAGAGATCTTTTCCAGAGATCTTTTCCAAGAAGGCACTGCACCTCCCGCAGAAGGGACACAGAACTTATTCCCATGTAAGAGCTTCACAGTGACAGCTGCTGGAGCTAAAAATCAGTTCAGAAATGACCCTGTGCTTCACACCGGTGTTGCAGCTGGCAGATGTAGTAGTTGGGGAGAGACCGCAGAGCTCTTCTGTGGAGGTTTTATCCTGCTGAATGAAGCAGTCCTGTATGTGCAGGAGTTTAACTAGTTAGTAGGAATATCACAGCCAATAGATCTCTGTCTCTTCCTTCATCCAGTCCTGCTCTACTCTGTTTTTCACTAATTTGCCCTCTTACACATAGTGAATTCTTTCTCAGAAAATGTCCACAGCCACAAAAATAAAAGCTGTAAATCCAAAAAGTATTTACCAGACTGTGAAACGTGAGAGCTGAGAAGAAAATAATTTCTCATGGAAGTGTTATTAAAATATTGTAACAAAAAAATTCCAGAATTCATAGGAAATTAATCAGATTTAAATAGTGTAAACATATTGTAAATATTAGCCTATTTCATTCAGTTTGTCCATCTTCTGATAACTGTCTTTGAAATTTTCAGTTTCAGAACTTGTAGCAATAGGGATTGATTGCTCAGAAATTTGTGTCCAAAGTTCTTTTTTTTTTCTCTTTCCCCCAGACAAAACAGAAATTTTAACCAAGCAGTCAAAGACAGAGAAATGGTAACACATTATTTAAGGAACCACTTGCATAGGGATATTATAGAAAGCGTGGCAAGAATTCATGTAACGTCCAGAGTCTCTAATAAATTGCTATGAATATTAAACATACAGTGATTAGGACTGGACCACACATGGTTTCTTATCCAGGAGAGGGCTGAATTAATAGTTGTGCCTTACTAGACCTAGTATATGACGTTTCATCTTTATTCAGGCTAGGGATTTGCTCACCTTATGCATACCATACGGTGTCACCTTGATTAGTTGCAAAATTGTACAGAGGCTTGGTTCCTGCATTGAAGGATATAAGTTTGTCTGTAGTGTCTCTATATATACTGTTCCCAGCTAATCCTTTGTAAGGCAAGGGTTTTCTTCTTGGTGTAGAAAGAATAGGTTTAGGTTAAATTGTACAGCAACTTTCAAAAATTATGTTAATGTCCTTATTTTGAAAAAGCCCTTTCCTTATGCAAATCCTAAGTGCTAAATGCTTGTTTTGGCCTCTGTTTCTATTACTGCATATTATTCCACAAATAAACGTGGCTGCAGTACCTGCTGTTGAATTAGGAGATGGTGAACTATTAACTGGGCAGTCTTCCTTCTAGTCGCCTGAGACCTTTGTTGTAAGAACCTTTGGAAAATTATTTGTTAATTCAACACATATGACTTCAAAAGAATGGAAAAATTAATTACAAAGTTATAAGTGCAATTAATACAATTTCCATGAGCACCTCATGTGGAAAGGAACGTAAAAACCCTAGTATGAGAGCAACTCATAACTAATTTTTTGGGACAGTAAGAGAAGATCTGAAGATAAAGATCATAAAAGCAGCTAATATACATATTGGAGGACAAACAGAAGAGGCATGGATTTTATTTACTCAAGATTGTAAAAGGGGTGGTGTTAATTGAAACATGATAAAGGATCAAAATGTAAAGGGATGGGGGGAAACACGCTGTGTCTATTTTTATATGCAAGTGACAAAACAATACCAGGGCTGTTGTGTTCCTTTCAAGAGCAGAAGGGTTATCGGTTCCTTTAGAGAGGCTGATTGCCACAGGCAGTTATGCAGCTGGCTGCTGAGAGAGTTGCCAAACAGGAATGGTGACATCCCACCTTAAGTTTCCTGTTTTTATTTATTTTTGTAAATAATGTTCTAACTTAGAGTCAGTATTCAGACACTGATTCTAAGCATGCAGTAGCATTATGAACAGAGTAGCTCCTGTGACTTCAGTGAAGTTCTACCAGCAGACAGAGTGGAGGGCAAGAAGAATTGAGCATGCAGTATTATTCTTAATTAAAAAAAATAATAAAATGGCTGGTTTGTCATTTGTAGACAAAAAGCTCTGTTTTCTCTACCAGCCCAGAAAACTAAAGCTCACCTTGGGTTTACATGTCGCTACTGTCCCCAGTTCTGTATCCTTCTTTTGAGGTCAAGGGATCCAAGGGCAGTCCTTGCTTTCACTGTGACTTTCTGTAAATGAAACAAACATTCTGGCAACCTTAACAAAGACCAAGATACTTTTAATAACTAATGATTTAATGTCCCAATCTGTGAATGGCTAGCTCAACACATTAATAAATATTTTTAGTTTGTGGTTGGAATGAGTCACAGGATTTTTTTACAGTCCTAAGCAAAACTATATTTTTTGAAGGTGTCTGATTTTGGAACCCATGATCACTGCCCAGCATTACCAAAGGAAATGTGAAGTAGTCAACTGAAAACTAATGTTTTTAGTGGTATCTGAAAGGTGAAAAAGGTTATTTTGGACTTTCCCTTCATTTTCTTATTGTCTGCTCACATTTCTTCTCCATCATATGTCTATTATAAAAAAAAACCATAATGTTGGAATCATAGAAGTATTTCCCCCTTAGCACCATCATTTCAACTTCAGTGTTTACTGGAGTAGAAGACACTGTGCAGCAAACTCTGGAAGTTCTTTGACCAGAGGGAATTTCTTGTGTATCATATGAAACATCTCATTTCACTTCTCAGTGCTGTAGTTTTCCTATCAGTAAAAAGGCCAGAATATTTCCTATTGCCTTGTTAATGCACAGCTGTAAGGTTTGATTTAAGTTTTTAGAAGGCATGCTGAGCATCTTATGATTGCATACGCTTGCTACTTCACTAAATTGATCACTAATATTCTTCAGAAAACAGGCTTCTTAGGAAAATCCCAGACTTAGCACATTTAGGCTTGTTAGGCAACTTAGAACAAGTATTTTGGGGGCCATAGTCCATTACTCCTACTGGTCTTGTGCAATATCTGTATTCAATATGTTCTTTCCTGGTATTTCACAGTCCTTCACAGAACATTAATGTTGGTTTGTTTTTTTTTTCCCTAAAATGCCTGATGTGCTCACAATTTCTTAAAAAATAATGCTTCCAGCATGCATATATCTTTCTGAATACTAATGAATTTTCTGACAGGTGTCCTTCAAGTCAAGGAGTAATTTTAGTCATTGGTAAACACTATTGAGTTGAGTAGATAAAAATATTCTTTCCAGAAACTTATTCATGTGTCCACTTCTGCTTGTTGGTATGTGGTAAATGAATAAGGATGTCTTATTTGATTGAATGATTGTAACTACTACCATTTATTTTCTAATTCTTGAGCACACACTTAAGCAGGCATATATTTAGACTGCATGAAGCCTTTTTTGAAAAGTACTCTTTCTGGGAGCAACACAATTCAGCACTTCCACTTCCCTGAATAGTACGTGACATCTTCTAAGTGAATTCAGTTGAGATTATGGTAGCAAAATCACCCCTTTGATGCTCAAGAGGTGCAGATAGGAGTGTCAGCTCTGTCCTGGAAGATGTAGAATGACAATTGTGCAGTGCCACTCCTGCCTGATGAGTAGGCAGGATGTATGAGCTTAGGCAGAATAGTAATCCACCCAGCGTACAACCTCCACAGCTGACACTGGTATCTGTACCTTTCTCACCTGCATTATCCCTTTTCTTGGCTTTGTGTTTCTGTAGGCAAAGTCAGGGCTTCTTCTCATCTCTTCAGTTTTGCTGAAGAAGTGAAGAGACTGGGTTCTGTGTAGTAAAAGGGTAGCGCGTGCTGCCTCATGTCTGTAATTCCCCACCGAAGGCCTACCAGTAGTCTAACCAACCCAGGGGTTTGTAACTAACTCACGAGGGCTTGGACTTGTCTCTCAAGTCGCACTCAATTGGAGGGACATGCCTTGCCTGATTTCTGTACTATCAGCTTGGGATACAGGTAGAAGAATTCATGTGTGTCTATACAGATGCATAGAGATATTTTTTCACTCCATTTTGAAAGTTATCATAAGACATAAATTCATAGTCCTTGCAGAGGGTGAATTTCAGTGTGTACAGTTTTGTTTTTTATTAGCTACTGCAAAGGGATATATTAAGAACCTTGAAACCGTATCCAGCCTAATCTAATTCCCGAAGAGGGAAATTTAAAAGCTCTTACAGCTTAGCAGATGAGGCTTTTTCCTTGTTCTGGTTAAAGCAGGATAGGGCTTTAGTGGTCTAATGTATTTAGAATTGGATATAGATTTTTAAGAATTGGTTATAGATTTTTAAAAGAAGCTCAGAAGATTTAATTCTTGCCATCTACTTGGCCATTAGTAGCCATTTATTACAAAAGAGAGATGAAAGTTTTTTATTTGAACTCTGAACTAATTTCAAAATGCATTTTTTCCCTTACATGAGGAAAAAAATAAAGTGCTTGTTTCACACTTACATTCAAGAAAATTGGCTTTCATGGAGACTCATACATTGAAATTGTCTATGCTGTAATCATTTTTGGTTACACACAAACCGCATTGCTATAACAAATAATGAATGCATACAGTGGAAAAGACTTAAAAGCTTTAAAGCTGTTTTTTTTAAAAGCTAGCAAAATCTTAATAACAACTTGAAAATTTGTTAAGGTAAGTTTTTCAGATCTGGAAATGCATGTTGTAAACCTTTTTTCCCACTATCTTGCCCTGGAAATGGAATTTTCTATTATTAAACATAGTGAGAGATGCTTGTTAAAATTAGAGTAAAAATAGCCTGTCAGTATGCTATTACACTGGTATTTTTAGGTCTAAAAAGTATTTATTCCTCCTACGATTTGCTTCTTCATATTAATTAATTTTCAGTGGCAACTTCATTTTATCTTTTGTGGCTTGCTTCCAAAGAAATTCTATTTTGAAAGATTTGTAACAACTTTTCCACTTGTTACATTATGAAAAAAAAAAGGTTTTCTCTAAAAAACCAGTACATTTGTTGATCAGCTGTTCCTCATTTGTCAGAAAAAAAACCCATAAAATCCAAAGAACTGAGGCCAACTTTTTACTATGAAGGTAGATGTATTCCAAGCACAGTCTGTGTTTTTTATTGCATTTTAATGGCAGAATAAATGACCAGGTGAGAGTCAATGTGATCATAGTATTGTAAATCCCAGTTTTATTTGGACTGTGTTTGCATGGTTAAAAGCTAATAATAGTATTAGCTTGTTCATTGGCTCGTTTAATGAATACACCTGAGCCTAATAATTTCTGAGAAATCCCATTTGAAGGGAAAAATTGTGGCTATTGTGTAGGACCCTGAGCATTAAGATACCAAACAAAGCGTGAGTCCATCTAGTCCGATTTCCAATAGCCAGACAAATTCTGCTGATATGAAATTGCTCGACTCATTTACAACAGGACAGATCCAAACCTGTTTGAAAATAGACCAACTGCAGATGTCACTGAATACTGGTATCGGTAGGTATAGTTCCGTTCATTTCAGTAGCAGTGGATGTCATGCAACATCTGTCTATAATGTGGCATAAATATGAACAAGAATGTCACCATAGTCATCAGATGATGTAGTAAGAGGTGGTGTGGGAATGAATGGCAGGTGTTGAAAGGTGTGTAAGGCTATTTAGTATTTTAGCCTGAATAAAACCTCTTCCCATTCACAGTCATTGATCAACTTAGTCCTGAAACACGTAGGTACCTGTTGCTATCTTACTTTACCAGATTTAACCTCAGATTTTATTTGTATTTATATTTTAATGCTTTCATACATCTATCATTTGCATTTACAGCACTCAAGCACTGGGAAATGTAATGCTGAAAAAACAGAAAAACTACATCATACTTTTTATATTGTATTGTAATATAGGGGGCCCAGTAAATGGCCAAATCTGCACTGTGGTTGGGTAAGAACTGTTCAAATATCATCAAAAAAGTGTCCTTATTCTGAAAGGTTTCAAGTGAAGGTAAAGTTTCAGTTCGATAAGGATAAATGTTGGTCTCTTAATTCCTGAATGTGGCTGTAACCATAGCAGATTACTCAAAATCTGGGGCTATTGCCTGTGATAGTCATTGCTTCGTTTGTGGTATTCTTGGTGCTACTGAGCTGTATGGAGAAAAAGCTTCAGGTGACAATTTGCTATTGTCTTTTCCCTCCCTTGGGCTGCATTTGAGGTGTTCATTTCATTGCAAAGCATCTGCCTCCAAATTGGTTCCTTGGAATCCCTAGTGCTTGTGAAGTGTATTAAAATGACTATGTCTTATATGAGCAGTGGAGATAGTGAGGAGGCACAGAGAAGGCAGTGTGAGTGGTTATCCTGAGGGCGGCAGGTGGCACTGAGTTCTTTCCATGGAATTCATGGAAAGATTTTTTGAAAATGAAGGAGGAAATCATATGCTAGCATGTTCTTTCCATGGAGAGCATTATAATAGCAAATCCTGAGGTAGTCAAAGGCTGGGGAAAATCTCATAAGCATTTGCTCCAAAGTCTTGACAGTTAAATGTAATAATAAAGAACTAGACTGAAATGCGTCATAACTTTCTGCTTCCCATTGCTGTTATGTGGGAAGTAGGAATACTTGGTGATTTGGTAGCCTATATTCTACATTTTATCTAATAACTGTTGCCTTTGTCAAGCTGTCAGTGGATCTAACACCAGCTGCTAACGGTCAGTTCACTAGAATGTCTTAGGTGCAGGGGGTGAAGTTATTTCTCACATCTAGGGTTGTAGAGCCACACTTAATTCCCCTTCTCCCAACTCCCAGAAGCTCTAATCCTCAGGTTTGATGAGATGGCTCTTGAGAAGTTGTCAGTACTTCTGTCACTCAGAGGAGATCAAGGAGGATACATGGGGATAGAGAGAGAAGCATTGGTGATACATGTGTCAGAGTCTTACTCTAGGGCCTGCACTGAGTGAATGTTTTCTGTATTTTATTTTTTTCTAAATATTCCTCCCTACAGGGAGCCTTATCCTCTACTCTAGGAGTTTGAGAACAAGAAAGAGAATTTAATAGCTCCTGGCTTCTAATCTTAGGGCTGACACAGAATTGCAATGTAACCTTGAGTGAATTACTTAAGCTCTCAACATCAAATTATCCTCTATTCCTGTTCTGTGCAACCTCTATGTTATTACATTGAGAACATCATTTGTTCATAATTCCCTAGAATGTAATCCCAAAATCAGTGTTTGTCTTCTTCTTAAGTATTTTTCAAGGGAAGATCCCTTTTCTGGTTGTCCCAGAAGTCCATATTTCAAAGTTCTACCAGTGGGGAAGTACAACAGAATATATCCATCCTCAGGCTTTGGCCTTCACTATTTCTGGTGTGATCATGGATGGAAATACAGACATAATTATAGATTTAGAGGGAAAGAGATTCCCTATATCTTTATGTCCTATATGAAAAGAAAAAGGTCTGCTGTCTTGACACAGGCCTTCTGCTTTTCCTTACATTTCTTGCTCTCATAGGTTTCTCCACTTTCCAGGCATCAGATGCCATGTTGAATCTCTCATTATCCTGGACAAAGGCAATGCTGACAGTTCTCATCTCCATCAGAGAGACGAAGAGCAAAGGAGAGGTAGTCTTCTTCTGGTGAGTCTCATAAGGCTGCTTTCTATTCTTCTTTGCTTTTAAGTATTTAATTCTAAAAGTGAAGGATTTACCCCTGTGTTTGAGACACTCTTTTCATCTCCTGTTACAAGTCCTATTGCGCTATCAGAATGCCACAGCTGAACAGCCCCACAGCATAATGTAGGGGAAAATGCAGATCATGCTACAGCAACTGTGCTTTTAACTGTGATGCCCATGTTTTGAGGCTGTCAGGAGTAGCTACTGCTCTCTTTAAGCCTCTGGGTCTGATGCCAATTGTGAGAAACTTAGAGACCAAGAACAGTTGATATAGGCCACTTGCCTCTAAGACTTGCCCCTACAAGATCATATGATCCTTTGAAAAAACAAATTGTGCTTGCAAGCCCAATTCCATGCCTCCAAGAGCTAGGATGTAAGTGCTTTAAGCCTTAATTGATTCTGAAATAAAAGGTTCAAGAAAGACGTTTTGTTTTATGAATGGATACTCATGGATATGTCAGGGTTTAAGGGGTCACTGCAAGGTGAAGACTAAGGGGACTGTTATCAGCTTGTGCCAGGAAACGACTTGAAGCTCTCAGGACAGTGCAATGTCCTGAGTGCACAGAGGAGAAACAAATGACAGATGCCAATATGTTTACTGAATTTCATTTCAAATGAAAAAGAGCGGATACAACTAGATACTGTCGGTTGAATGGTCTATGTCAGTAGATTAATAAACCATTGCAGTTTGTGCTGCACTAACATCTCTCCAGGGTTTATGGTGTACCTCAAGAGGTACAAATACAAATAGCACAAAGAAACACAACCTGGAGTATGGAGTAGCAGCCTACATAGCAATAAGTAATAGTCCAAAGTGAACCAAGCTGGGCTCCTACTGTACCCAGTAGTCAAAAAGAGTTCTAGCTTGGAGGATAATCAGAACTGAAATGTGGTCCAAGGTCCATATTGATTTTCTCTTACCTGAAAATGCATATGTAAAAGAGCTATGGTCTTTGTAAGAAGCACTACATCTCTCTGCTGAACAGAATATGTGCGAACTGTCATGTCATTCTTGAGGGGCTTCTGGGTTTAGTAGGGCAATTGCTTTCAATAGGCAGGGCCATGAAATTGAGGGCAAGCATTGTGGGAAGTGGGATGGAGACAGCCTGGTAAGTACTTGGTGCCTGATGGTGGCCCCACCACCTGTGAGACAGCTGGCACAACAGCGCAGCAGCCTCTATACAGGCAGTTTGATTACGTGTGGGTCCTGGCCATGGAGATCTTGAAAGATGCTCTCAGAGAGAATAGCTCGAGCACAGTGCTGTAAGATGTGAATACTTGACAACTTTTTCAAGCGGCCCCAATGTATTTTAAATTAAGCTTTCTGAAACTGGGTCATCCACAATCAGCAAGTTACTCAAAAAAGTTTTAGCCCCTGCTGAATAAAAATATGCATATAATAGCTGAGAAAGGCATGGTTAGACTCGACTTACTAAATGTCATCACTGTGTTCAGGATGCTAGACCTGTTCAACTAAGCATGAAAATGCTGACCTTGCTGGTTTTGACATTATATTTAAATGGGGTTTGATCATTTTCCCAGGAAATGCTTGAGTTAAATTCACGTGCAGGGTCTAGCACAACTGATGCTTGAAACTTGTGGGAGCAACAGTTTGCAATATGTGGTTGTCTGGCTCAAGTGCTGCATGCAGGGGCACCTGTGCATTAAGAGTTTACATAATCATCCCCTTGTATCGAACCAGGCTGGATTGTTTAAAAAATAGTCAAGATGGGCTATTCTGAACCACAGAAACTGGTGATTCTCCTTAGGATTTTGTCCAAAATAATGAGATCAAAACATTGAAGTGGTTAAATGGGACGTTGTTAAGCTGACGACTTTTACTAAGTCATATTTTTTTCTTCTTCTTCTGAATAAATTGACAGCAACTTGAGAAATTCTATTGGGACTTCAGTTACATTTCTGAAGTACCTCCTAAAAGCTCTAAAGAAGCTCAGGCTTTCTTTTTTCTGATTTTCCCAGCAGAAAAAAATGACAATATCTGCAGCCTGTTTTTTTAATGAAGTATAATTTTCTCTCTTTCATTGCATGCTGCTATTTAAGTCACCCATCCTATGTTTCTCTTGCAGAGGACTTTAGGACTAACACTTGCTCCTACTCTTAGGCAAATATGAGTTTTCCCAGTTGAAATATTTCAATAATGTCACAAAGTTGTGGATTTTTTAATAGTGTATTCACTTGCAAGCCAAGTCATTTAAAAAATGTATAATACCCTAGCCTCTTACTGCTTAGGGGGAATTTTGTTTTGCTCTCTTCATTCTAGTAACCTTGAACATGGTATTTTTTACTCTTGTTATCACCTATAATTATCTTCTCTTTTTCTAGTTCATCAATAGAAGATTTATCCATTGCACTTTTTTTCCTCAGAATATCTTTGAAAGAATACCACTAGGCTTTTTTTTTTCCCCCAACACTTCTGATTGTAGCCTATTTCCAAATTACTCATTTGTTTGCAGTATCTAATCTGTTGATATGGCATCTTGTTGTACTTTAAAATCTTTTACTGGTACGAATGGGAACACTGCTCACGACAGGGGCTCTTGGCTGTGTTTGGGAACATTTGTGCTGCAGCTGTAATGGCCCAGATCCATTTCATTCTTCCATTTGTTGTAGCTGAAACTTGTTTAGTGTACCAGACTCCTTTGGAACTCTGAGTTGAGTGGCCACAGAGCTGGCAGAGAGATCATACCTGACAGCCTTCTCAATCAGTGCAAATCATTCAACAATGACTGGATTTTGCTGTTCTTTGTCATACACATGCTGACTTCAATAAGCTTCAAAACTGCTTATTTTGCTGCCAACGAAACTATCCACCCTTTCTCCAACAGGATCTTATTTAGTGTACGTAGAAGCTTGCAAGGAGAGGGATTAGCTCATATAGATGAGTAGAAGATGCTTAATTACTTCAGGGATGGATATTGAACAGTGGGTTAGCTGTAGAAAGACAAAACAAAGTTTCCAGAGACATTGTTCCATGCTGTTCTGGATTATTTTAAAACTGGTTAATGCCTTACCAGGACATTTTTTAATGGGAAGGGTGATGGATTTTTGCAGTGTATCTGCAAATAACCAAAAGAAAATGAAACAAGTTATACACACAGCTTGGCCTAGTGAGTTTTTAAGACGTGGATGGAGCTTACTCTATAAGTAGCAGGGTTTGAAATACCTCTGTAAAACCTTTCCCAGAATTCCCAAATACTATTGTACTTAGCTTAGTATGTCTAAGAGAAAGCCCCTGTTTTGAGATGCATTCAGTCTAAATGGACAAGGTAATTGATGAAATGGAGACACTGAGAAGTGGATGGACAACAGGAGAGGCATTATAGAAAAGGACAAGGAGCAAACAGAAAAGTGCATTTAGTTGAATCACATAACGTGCTATAGGTATTGCTGAAGTGCATTGTAGAGGAGGAGGTGTAGCCCTTTATTTCCCCTCACTGTCACTTATGAAATGGTTGGGAATTGGTAATCCTGGCTCCTTAGAACAAGTCAAAAATATGGAAAGGTCATAACAAAATACATGGAAAGGAGAGCAAAACACTTTCTCCTTTAAAAGTTGCTGAGCAACTGAAGACTAAACCTGGAATCTTCTCTTGTGTTGCTTTGTGATGGGAGCAAGGTGTAAATTCAAGGTTGCCTACCACATACTGGCTGTACCTGCTCCCCCTTTTATAGCCTTTTAGACCTAAATATTATCAACTTGGTAGGTCAGGTGCTTCCAGGTGCCTCTACTGTAACAATGAATTCAACTTCAGGTAAAAACACCTGTGTTGCCTAAATCAGGACAAAAATTGAATGAAATAACCATCTAGGATCTGCAGTTGTGTGCAAAGAATTGTCTGTGATCATAATCAACAAATGGCAGTTGCTGTTCATTTGGGGGCTTTTTGTTGCTGCTGTTGTTACAAAGCAATTGATAATTACTTAAGTTTTCCAAGTATCAAATCAGAGACCTGAGGGTCTCTGGGAATGATAAGTGAGCATTCACTACAACTTCACTTTAACAGGGGTATAATGGTAACTCCTACTTCAGATGTGTATTAGAGGGAACAGTTTGTAATTTAACCCCATGTACTGTCTCTAGCCAATGCAGGCTTTTAATATGGCTGTATAATGATTTTACCCATCCCTCAAATAGAATCAGATCTATGTCTCCCAATGCCCTTTGCAGTGGAAAACATGGTGAGACAAGAAGCACAAGGCATTTACTCACGCCCCTGTGGCGGAAAGCCTATCATAGAATCATAGAACCATACCCTGAGGTTCTGGCTCTTCTTGTAGTATCGATGCAGCCATGTAGTATCGGAAAGCCATGAGCAGTACTGAGGTGCCCCATACGTGCCAGCCACAGGAGAAAAGAATCTTTTCCAATCATTTATCACTGAACGGAGAGGTTACTACAGCTCAGGAGTATTTAAGGAATACAGGTGCATTCAAAGAGACAGGTCAGAGAGGTGGAGAGCAACGGGAGAGAGTATATGTTGGAGTATTTTCTTCTTCACAAATCTTTAAAAAATAATAGAAAAGAGAAGATTGACTCAACTAAGTTTAGCAAAGCCTCACACTGCTCCTGCGGTAGCCAAGGTTGCTATTTCAGTGCTTACATTGGTAGATCAGGAGAAGAATAATTACCTCTTCACATTGTACATCTCTTGATCTGCCAAGCAGGAAACAGAATCCTCAGAGCATTTATCCCCTAGGGAAGACATGAATAAGAAAAACAACTGCAGTTGGGTCTGCTTCCTTTAGCATTTTGTTTCCAACTCCTTGCTGCACCAGCAAGTGTCACTATGGTCTTTGCTACATAGCAGCAGAAATGAGAATGTGAGTTTTGGAACAGGAAAGGGGAAAAAAGGGAAAACCTAAATGTATGTAAGTGTGGTTTTGCCACACATCTACCCGGAGTCAGTAACCCTGAGTTACAATCTTTCTGTGTTTTCAATGGCAAGGTGACCTGCAATTATTTGCTAAATCTTTTACTCTGGAGACTTTTTAATGGTAGGATCAGGTCACAAAATCTAATCATTTTTCTTTATTTTGTTCTTCTGGGGATGATTGCTGCTTGTAATAATCACGGTTTCATTTTCATGATAGTCTATTTGCTAAACCAAATTCCAAGTTCAACTTGTCAGATTTTCATACTTGGGAGTGGAAGTTCATTTGGTATATTACTAGTTCTCTAGATAAGAATTAGAAAATGAAATATTGATTAATTTAGAAAAAGGAGTGAAATGAAATCTGTAACTATAATTTTATTTCTTCTCTGCTCTTTCAATGTTGCTGAATATTTTGGCACCATTTTCAATATATTTGATGTTAGATGGGGAAGTGTGAAAATGGAAATGCATTGGGGAAATGGAAGAACACCAATATTCCTGTTACTGAAACAAAGCTAAATTATTATGACAAATATTATCATGAATATGGAAAGGAAGCAAGATTGTGTTTTCTTCTCCAACTGCCTAGTCGCAATTTCGTGTTCCATAAAAAGGAAATGCAGTAGCATGCCCGTGACATTGAAATGTTAAGCTCTGAAACCAATTTTATCTTCAGAAGACATGCAGCTGATTAAAAATATTAAAATACATTTCTCCCTTCCCTACCTAAATATTTATTTTTAACCCTTTTGCTGGTTTAGGTCATCACAAAATCCTAGAAATTGCACCTAAAATGCCTATTCATTCCTATATGTGCAGGATTGATGCTGTGGGTGAAATTCTTAGCTTGGTGAAATGAAGGTGATAACTCCCCATGGTTTCTCACTGAATGGGCATTCCACACTTTATTTCTTAGTTGCCCTGCACCTTTTTCTAAATCTTCTTGAGTGTTGTATAAGGTATGGGAAGGTAGATAGAAAGGAAGGGAAGGAAGCCAGCTGGGGTAACATATTATGCAGTGGCTTTGCAAGAGGAATGACTAGCTCAGAGCAGTCACCCACTCTCCAGTGAAGTTTTGGATGGAGAAACCACGAAACTGAACTCACTCCTACATTCAGAATTTCCATAGCATTTTGTCCAGAGGAGTCTGACCAGGGCATGAGGTTTGGCTTTCAGACTGTCAGTGTTTCAGGGAAATGGAAAATGGAAATGGAAATGCACAAATGCATCCATCCCTCCTTCTAGTTCCTCCTTGCTTGCTATAGCCATGAACTGATGCAATCTTGCCTTTACTAAGTAGACTACAGAGTAACATTGACAACGGGAAGAATACCTAATTTCAGGGAGGAGAATTAGAATTGTTTGACCTTTCATAGTCTCTTTTCATCAGCTGTACAGAAAAGAATATCATAGCTCAAAGATCTTGTTCCCACAGGTTTCTTTCACTTTAATAACATTCCTGCATGGATGTAATAAAAGTCTCTTTTTTTGGTGAGCTAATTTTTTCCCCTTTATTTATACTTGCCATTCTTGACTTCAGAGATCATGATCAGGAAAACTAATAAAAATCTCAGGGTCTGCTGGAGGAAGCAGTATTTTTGTCTTAGCCAAAGAGTTTCCTATTTCCATTGTATTCAAAATAATGTGCCTCATAAGATGTCTGATCTGATTTTATAGATTCAGAAGTTCAGCTAGTTAGGTAGCTATGGAGAAACATCTGGAGTAGTCCTCTATATTCCCAAACTCTGCTCACTACTACCCTAAACTTCCAAGCTTTGCTTAGCCATGGAGTAATGTTTCTCCTGCCAAAGAAATACCACAGTGTAAACATTGGCATTAATTTCTCCTGCATAGAACTGTTTTGTTGCGGCACTTATTCTGGTTGCTAAGCAGTTTGTTATTGTCCAACAGTCAATGTGCCACTGAAACCACCAACTCAAAGTAATGAAGAATGTTATTAACAATCTATTTGATTTTAAACAGTTTCCTCTTAGAGATGGAAAAGTAGAGCACTGTTATCTGGTGCAGAATAAGGGAAATGAAGTTTCCTAAACATTTTCAGTGAAGTTCCTACACCTTTTGTAGATGGTGGCCATCATTTTTAAAATGTCGCAACAATATAGACTGCCTCAACTGTGAACACTGTGAGAAAACTCTTGATTTTTCTTTTCAGGAGTGTTTGCTGGTTCAAAGCAGGAGTTAGAGGCATGTTTGTGAAGGTACCTGATCTACGATTAAAAAAAAAATAAAAAAGAGGTGCCAGTGATATAGTTAGAAGTCTCTACACTTCACCAATATTTGCAAAATAAAGAAAAATAAAGAACACTAAAGTCAGCTGCTGGTTTTGAAAACCAAGCCCCAGATCAGGATTTTGGATTCTGGACATGGAAATTGCATTTCTTAAGCCAAGGCAATATTTTAATGTTGTATGTCATCCACATTGACAGAGAGTTCTTTGGGAGGTTCTTTGTATGTATATACATGTTTATACATACTTCTTAGTTCATCACTTTTTTCCCCTTATTTCAAATGCATAGTTCTCGCTGCTCATGATGAAAATTAAGGCTGTTCATTTATACCTACTTTGTGACAGAGAAATATAGAGACAGAATTAAAGAAAAATTCAAAGACGACATATGAAAAGTTCTTTTACATGGTGGAGGAGTTAATCTGAAAGAAAATTTTCTTTCTGC
Organism: Nycticryphes semicollaris; assembly: GCA_013400055.1. Taxonomy (NCBI): domain Eukaryota; kingdom Metazoa; phylum Chordata; class Aves; order Charadriiformes; family Rostratulidae; genus Nycticryphes; species Nycticryphes semicollaris. Next base: position 570,566 of record VXBJ01005006.1, read on the forward strand.
CCTTTTTATAAGCTTGTTCTTTTTGTAATAGAATGGATTGTTGTTATAAAAAGCTGTTCGTGTATAACGAGAATAAAGAAGCATGTATTAATTGACTTGATGGAATTTATGGAATTTATAGAATTCATTCACGCAGGAGGTCATCAAATTTTGTCCACGTGTCCTATTAGGGAAAAAACTTATTAAAATTAAAAGTGTGAACAGAGAAGATCTCAAAACAGATTTGTTGTTTAAGACTTCCTCCCCTATAGGTAGATTTTGCTCCCTGCAACTTAGCATGCTGCAGTGCTGTTAGTGCTCATGCTTTGAAAGAGAGGAGAGAAAATGATTAGGCTCTGTCTAACCCCTGAAATTGCAGTGATTTTGACCTCGTTTCTTTTAGAGCAATTCTAAATTGATACAAGCTTAGTTGCAGGACCCGACCTTTTGGATGGTGTAACTAAATGTATTTAAAAACCCAACTCAAGCTACGCTGGCACTTCTCCCTCAGGAACAAGACACAAAGTCAGTACTTGTAGGTATAGCATGACTTCTGGATCACAGAGCTTATTTGACTACCCTGGTCCCAATATGGCATATTTTCCCATGTTAAAGGCTTGCTGTCCATTATGGGTTGCAGGTCAAAGGAGTGTCAGAGCATTTCTGATGTTTTTACCACCATATTTCCATAATGTGTGGCATGTGACCTTTAAAAAGCTGCAGAAAATGAAGCAGTGTTCATCAACTATTCTGTGCTCATTGTATAGCTTGGGAAAATGCTTAGTGACTTACCCTGCCCTTCCTCGGACCTCACGGCTCTTTGCCAGCTGTGATGGGTGTAAAGGAGGTTTTTCCCACCATGTCACACTCCCATTGTGAAGTCTTAAGGTGGAGAAGGCAAAGAGAGAGAAAGAATATTTGTGATCCTTTCTCTTTTTGAAATATCTCTGAGATTGGGTCCAAAGTCCTGGCAAGCACAAACTACAACATGCTGCCTGCAGGATATGTCCAGCCGTATGTGTGCCACCTGCTGATCCAGGCTGCCATTTACATTGCCAGCAGTGTATTGAGATGTATAGGCAGTCAGCCACAAAGGTAGGAAACTTCTTTCTCCTCTAGTTTCCTTTATTGGTTGGCTTTCTTGTGCTTTTTGTGGTATTTTCTTCCCTCTTCTCAGAGGCCTCACTTTGCAGCTATTCGTGGGACTATTTGGAAGTCTTTAGATGGTTCAGAGCACACCGGAACAGTTTCCCAAAATCTGCAGGAGGGAGACTGTTTTTACACACCTGTCTTGCACATGTTCATCACAGACTAACATACAAAAGATACTGACACTCAAAAAAGTAAAGATGTTAACAGAGCTGACACTTCCCTTGACTCATATAGTTAGCAAATGCTGCTCAACAGACAGAACATGTGAAAACAAACCAAATCTCATAGGGGCCTGGGGTGCTTAAATCCTTATTTCTGATAAACTGTGCTGTTAGAGAAACATTGTACTAAAATTAAAGAAGTATTCTTGTGAGATACAAGCATTATAACATTGCTCCAGAGTGTAATAGCAAATGTGGCTTCATAGCTGGAACCCTTTTTACTTAAAAATTGATATTTCATAAGATATTTTAATAATTTTTCATATACAAGGCAGTATTATGCCACTTGGTTCTTAGAAATCTCTGTAATAAACATACTAGCAGCTCGTAAAGTCTCACTAAACACTTCTGTGTTAGATAAGAGTTATTTCATATTTTAAATGGATAAATAGGCACAGCATGCCTAAGTGACTTGTATAAGATCATAAATCATGTCAGCCGCTTCCATGGCAAGTAACCACGGTGGCAAGCCCTCTCTTTCCAAAACAGAGGACACTGATAGATTTTCGTAACATTAATACATTCTTTTTTTTTTAACCCCAAGCCCAAAGAGAGTGGAGTAAATCTACTGTTTAACTGTGTTTGTTCCTTTTGACTAATGCTCAGAGGACTATGTTCCATACAGTAAATTACCAGAAGAAGAAATTTCCACCAAGGTAACAGGTGGCAAATAAAATATATTAGTCAATAAAAAAACTATTAGAAACCAAGTCCTTTTAATGTGATTTACAGTAGGCTGAAGTTACAAAACAGCAAATGGAAGGAAAGAAAATTACACCATGAGTGGTAAAGCAGACCACTATTTTTATGGTATATACTGGAAAATGAAGGAAAACTTATAAGTAGGTATTGGCCGTGGCCTGTTAGCATTCATTCCCAGAGGAAATAGTCTGGTCCTTGAAAGGTAAACACCAATGAGGCAGGGAGACATGTTCATTGCGGTCAAAGGCTCCAACACAGAGGTGGTTTTCTCATTACCTCACTCTGCTTTCCACGGCACTGAGTCATCCGAAGGATTTCTTGTGGAGTAAGTAACTGTTTGATGAACACGGGAACTACAGAGAAGAGGTGTGATCAATTAATAACAATTCTTGACAGGGCAAATTAGCAGTGCGGAACAGATGACTGGTCTTTAGAAGTTGCTGCTTATATTGAGGGAGCTACGCTTGATCCAGTGTGGTTGCTTGCTGGAGCACAAGGCCACCGTTAAGGAGGGAGGGGTTCTGTTCCCACCTGAACTGATGAGTGACTGTGGTAATGCCACTGTGCCTCAGCTTTCCCACATGAATGGGAAATGTTGTAATCCCCTTGGTGAAGTGAGAGTCAATGCAGAAAGTTAAGTAATAGGTAGGTATCTTTAAAGAATGGAAACATGATTATTTTTTTCAGAATCTGTATTAAATCCAAACAAAGAATGCTAGTGTTGACAAAGGAGATTTCTACTGCTATGAAACAAAGGCAACAGGAAATCTCCCGGAGGTGATGCTGATAAAGCATGTGCGTAAGTAGCATGTTAGTTTTGTTTCTCATTTGTGGCAGATCTCAGTCTCTTCATAAATTTGCACTTACAAAGAAAAGAAATGAGAAGGCTGCATTGGAAAAAAAAAGTCTAAACTGTGTTCTGTGGTTACGTGTGAAGGCTGAAGGGTGTCAGGAGAAAAGGAAAGCTAAAACCTTGTCAGACTTAAACAGCCCACTTCGTACTCTGGGAAAGGCAAGCGTCTTGCATTTTGAATCAGTGCCATGCTACGTGAATAAGAAGACAGCATGGTTTGCTGCAAAGGAAGGCAGCAGGAAATAAGTAATCTATATATTGAGCTGCTTTTCTCATTTACATGCTGTGTCATTGTACAGTGTAGAAATATACTCCTAGAGGTACAGCTTTGTAATTAAGTAAGTATTTTACACATATCTGCTTTGCAGCATCTGTATTACATTACATGACTGATATCCTGATGGCTTGAATTTATATTAAAATATTTTAGTACCAAATTGGTGTTAGTATATTAGAGGTTTGGAGATAAAAATTGTTCTCATTCATGTTTCTCTTAAAATCTGCTAAACCTAATCAATTTATGTTTGAGAAGAGCTGTCATCTGGCACAATGACATTAAAAAAGAAAGAAAAAAATAAAGATATTTCCTACTGAAATATACAGATAATGGAACTATACTTTATCTGTGATTTGATGTTTTCTCTCCTGGCTGTTGCCTTAACTGAGTTTCATACTGCTCTTCATGAGCCAGTGGGACTTAGAAAGAACATGGAACAGTTGCCTCAACTGCTGAGCAAAGAGGATGCTCTAAGAGCCAAAGTCTGCTGCCAAGGTAAAGTCAAACAGTTCTAGGGTGGCAGAATGACAGCTTCTGTGGTTCAGCAGGGATTTCCTGTGTGGGATGGAGGAGGAACTGGCACGTGAGCTGAGTGTGGTAATGCAGGTCCTGGAAAACAGGACAGCTGATGCTGTGGAGCTGCATGCATCACAGCCTTCATCAAGGGAAATTCAGGACAGCAATTGTGTTTATCACAGTTCCAGTCTTTCTTTATAGGATGATGGAGTGGGGGAAGGAGAGGAAGAAGAAAACAGAGGGGAAAACAGGCTGGGGATAAATGTGGAATGAGGAAGTTAAAGTAAAAAGTGATCAACACTGTGGGTCTGTCCTGATACCTCAATCTGCTTATTGCCTGGTTCTGCATGACTGTGAAGCTTCCTTGGGGGATAGTGGGGGTTCTTGGGTCTCACTGGAGGTATTAAAGTCTGTCCCCAAAAGCAGTTTGTTTCATTCTTGCACTGGGGACTCCAAACACTGACATACTTGAAACTTCTTAATATCAATCTCATCTTATTACAATATCATTGATAAAATCCCTTGGCATTCTTACATAGAGAAGCTCTTCAGAAGTTTCAAATATTTCCTAAGCAACTGCCTTTTTCTCCAGAAAGGATCTTGTCACATGCCTTACAGTATTTGACTTTTTTAAGTCTGTAAATCTTTGACATTTTTAATCCTAAGGTACAGAAATATAAATTATGGTTAAAAAAAGTAATTCTCTTTTCCTTAAATGTCACCACCTTCCATAGCAGACATCCTTTTGACAAGGGACTCGGTGCTATTCTTGATAGCACTAGGGATGTTTTTCAAATACCAGGTTTAACTGGTTGTATCGGTTCTTATGCCCCTTCTTTCATACAAAAGAAAATATCATTATCTATGCATAGAATAAGAGGGTATTATAAGCCACTCACCATTCTCAAGATATTTGCCTTTGTCATAGGAACTTAAAGTTGTCATCACAATTTAAAGTGGATGGTATGTGTTGGTTTGGGTTTTTTTCATATTTAGGCTATGTCTGTAACATGAGAGACAAATCCTAGAATAACAGTGTAGTTACTGGACAGACTTGGGGGGTGGGAATTGAGGTGATTTTGCCACAATCCTTCTGATTAATGTCACATAAATAACGCTAAAACCTTCATCTCCCCTGTATTAGACTTATGTCCCTGAGCTTTTCGTCATGCTGGTGTTACGACTGTGTCTGTTTTGACTAGAAATTTCATCCTGGATCTGAGAAAGTTAAAAATGTGGTGGATCTGGTGAAACCTCTGTGGTTCAAAAAAAATCTGTCTCGCTTTATATAACAATACTATAGGGTATTATTTGGTGCATGGAATGAATCTTTGACTCTACGAATAAGAGCTTATTCATTCTGAAAAAGCATTAATGGACCTTACCTCACCAGTCTTTTTTCAGTGTGCCCAGTGACAGGACAAGAGGTAATGGGCAGAGACTTGAACATAGGAAGTTCCATCTAAACAGGAAGAGGAACTTCTTTACTTTGAGGGTGGCAGAGTCCTGGAAGAGGCTGCCCCTAGAGGTGGTGGAGTCTCTGTCTCTGGAGTCATTCAAAACCCACCTAGACACGTTTCTGTGCAACCTGCTCTAGGTAGATCTGCTTTGGCAGGGGGGTTTGGAATAGATGATCCTCAGAAATCCCTTCCACTCTGTATCATTCTGTGATTCTGTGAAAAGAAAAGCCAGGTCTCCTCTGTGACTGCTAGTAGTCAATTTTGCAGACTACCTTGTCATGTAAAAAGAGACTGGAGGGAGTAAAAGAGAGTGAGAGCTGGCAACTAGTCTTCTTATCATCCCCAAGATTAGCAAGGTGCAGGGACTTCATTCCTTAACTTCAAGAGAATGTATCAGAAGTATGTGGAAGACAGGTTATTGAAGTGGAAGAGGTTGTACCCATTATGCTGTGAAACTAAATGATGAATTTAAAAGTCTGACAAGCAAAGTGAATATAATACCTGAAATATTTTTAGACCAAAAGTGTCTAGGGAAACCAATTTTGAAAAGTGGAATAATCTGCCTCCTAGAAAGTTCAATTAGATTCATAACATTTAAGATCATAAACTGCTTATTCCCTGTAGTTCAAATTTCATATATTGCACCAATTTGCAAAGCTGTGTTTTGTGATACAGTGGGAAAACAATATGCAAAATATTTGATGATTGTGAAGGAAGCTTGAGGTGATGTTAAAGTAAAGTGTAAATGGAATGAAAGAGATTGTTGCCAGATGATTTTTTTAGCTGGTCACAAATCCCAGTAGAAGTGGAACTGAATACCAAAGTACCATTTAATTTAATGGAGGCATTTGCTTCAACTTGCTCCAACTTTTCTTGATGATTTCTTAGTGCTGTACCTATTTCCTGATCTCAAAGGAGTAGAGCGTTAGTTTTGTGGATAAATCTGCTAACCCAATTTGAGAAATGGGGAATTGATACCTATGTCTTGTTCAAATTCAGTTTTCTTGCCCTGAGAAGACATGCAGAATTGACATCTGGTCAATAATAATATCTAGTTAGATAGACTCATAAGAGATTGTATATTTAGGTGTGACGGGCCTTTTTTCAGAACTGCTTCAAACCCAAGACAAAATATTTTGTCTTCTTGGTATTTTTGCACATACCCAAACAGCAAGTCAGCAGGCAGAGTTGCTTGTGTATCTCCAACTGGGAAAGACCTTTTGGAAAACCCAGAAGAGCCATTGGCAGGGACTGAACAGTGAAGAGAGTGAGTCTGTGTGTCTGGAATTAATTTGGTTGCCCAGGGTGCATTCACTGTGAGTATGACTCAGTAATTTTGAAGAAAAGTCAGGATGAAGCATAGCAACATGGAGAGTACTGGGGAAGTTTGAGATTCTTCAGAGCAGATGAGCAATGAAATAAAATAAATCATGTGGCAGGGCAATTGCGTTGCTATTGCCAGTGATGGAATAAAGAATTTATATCTGGTAAATCAAATACATTGCATAAAACATGGACTGTAAAACTTGCTGCTTCAAACACCTAATTGATGTGAAAATTACACCTGGATTTTGTCAAGCACTACTACCTTCATTTTTATATAGGGACAATAACTTTCATGTGTCTGAGGAAGCGAATGAATGCAGAAAGGACATTTAGATGCCTAAAGAATGGTAAAACCATAGGACTATCAGGACAATTTGGAGTTTACTCTGGCTCTTCTCAAAAGCACTGTGAAGACTGTGGGCCAGATCTTCAGCTGCTTGAAAATGAAATGAAGAGGTTATGCAGGCTGATTGTCAGCAAAGCATCTAACTTGCCTTTCATTGCTTACCTGAACTGGAGCCGCAAAAAGGTTTGTATAAACACATGCAACAAAGTATAATATTTGCAAATAACTCTTGGAAGTTCTGTGTCAGTGATTTTGGCAATTTATTGACTCCTGTTATGAAGAAAACTCATCAACCACCTTCATCTCCAGCTTTGATATACTCCTTTCATCTTCAGACAGAATCAAGTGTGATATAACAAGTGTTTATACACTGCCAGCATTTGCCATTAGAAATGATAAAAGGAGGATTGGAAAGTAATGTGGTATATTATGGGAGCTGCTGCCATTGTTTGCCCAGAATGAGAAACTGGGTAGCAACTCTGCTTGACAAGCAGGAATCAAATTCCTTTGGATTATTGCTGTCAGAGGGTGTCCAGTCTAAGCATTTCCATTCATTTTGTGCCATGTTGTGTTAGCTCTTACATTTCTGCTCTGTGTCGCAGCAGTCTGTTAGCTATTCTTGGGTCTTACATTCTAAAAAGCAGTCTTTATGAGGTCTTATATTAGTGGTTACCTCAGTCTTCTCGTTGCCAAGTCTGGCATAAATAGAGTAGATGTCATTGCCAGCAGTATAACGTTAGGTAGTTTACACCTGAAAATGCGTCAGGATCCCAGCAAGTATGAAGGTGTAACTGGCATGTGATGCATTTAGTAGTAATCCAAATGATATGTTGATGTACAGATGCAAGATGGAACTGGAAGGAAACAGAACTCCGTGGCAAAAATTGGTCTTTATCTGCCCTGCGTTATGCTATGAAAAATCCAGCCTTGCAGCCAAACTGGATACAATTCAAAGTGAGTTTAAATGAGCCAGCTCTCTGTCGGTGCTGGCTGAGGAAACTACTGAAGTATTATCTGTATCAGCAGTGTAGCAAAAATAAAAAAAAAAATAAATTGCATTTGCAAGCTGTGATAGCCTTAGTGGTGCATGACAACATTGCCTTAGAGCAAAAAACCATAGAAAACACAATGAAATAGTATAACCTTAGAATGATTAACTTTCAAAATAAAGGAAGATCTTTTTGAGTAGGCTAAAGTACATTTTTTGAGGGAACTGAAGGGATCAATATTGTTCCTTTGAAAACCTTTTCATTGAAAACTTCTTCATTGGAGAAGAAAAATTAACTGTAGATGGTTTTGAATTCACCGTGGCTGTAGTTGAAAATAGGTCGAATCTTACAGCTGCATTCTCATTTTTGGAATAGCAAAAATGGTTATAAGTAAGCTATTACTGTACTAGAGATACACAGCTGGAATGACTGGTGGATTTTGGAGCTTAAGATGATGCAGGCTGTAGATAGTGAGGCTTATGGTATGTCTTCTACTGATTCTTAGATCTGCTTGCCATACCCAAGGTATTTCTAGTGAAAGAGAAAAGCATTCTAAACTGGCTTTTAACAACATTATGAGACTTATAACATACATAAGTTGTGAGGATTATCTATGTTTTCAAATTCCCTTTGACAAAAATCTATGTGTGAATTGCTAAGTAACATAAATCACTTTGAATTGTAGACTAACATGATATATTTAATATTTACTATGATCTTCAATAGCAAAATGTATCAAATATTTTTAAGAGATATTTTATATTGTGTTTTCATTTCTGACACTTAGAAAGGAATTAAAAATTTCAGGCAAGCGTACCAGATCGTTGAGAATTCCTAATACAAATTCATGAATTAAGATGACAAGGGATTAAAGCAGGTTATCCAGATTAGGTTTGTAATACAAAATCATGTCATTAATATAAAAGCTTCTTTCAACTCTAAAATGATTTACTAACATGTTTGCATGGCAAGCTGTTGATTCTTTCTTAGTCAATCTGTTTTAGCAATGTCATCACATGTTGTAAAAGCCTGGGAGAAAGGCAGATCAGCTGAACATAGAATTTCTGACAGGTAGGAACATTAATAATGTAATTCTTACAGGACTACTACAAAACTGGAACATTTTGTGGCTTTCTCCCTTCCCATCCACTGACTTCTCCTGGGCATTGTAGACACTTCAGAGCATCCCATCAGAATAGAGTTCACATCTGGCTGGAGAGGGAGGGCACTCGAGTTCCATCTGAATTTCTACTGACAGTGGTGTAAGGGCACACACTGCTGGAGGGTTATTTTCTAGTCTCTGGAGGACAGTGACATACACGTACTCTCCAGGGAGTCAGGTATCACAGGCATGCCCATGTAATTCCCATTTGCAGAGCCGAGTATTTATTTATTTATTTAAAGGAGTCTATATAGCACATTGTGCTAAAAATGAGAATGATTGTTGTTAATTTTCTATTGTTTAACTCTAAAGTTGTTCTCTTACATGCCTTGCATTCTGTAGGTTTACGGACGCAACAGCAATGTTACAATATGTATTACCACAAAATACTACAAAATAAATGTGCAATCTAAGCACACAAGACCAGTTCTCAAACAAGCTAGAAGCAAGGATAAGCAGTTTTCACCCAGCAACCCCTAACTCAAAGGCACGTTTTTTTTGTCATGTATAAACGATCCTTTCCACCTCCCACTTATCTTCCCAAAACAATGAAACCTTCTTATTCTGTAGCAGCCTATCTGACCACACTGGAATGTTCTTCATTTCAAACTGCTCCAGAGGTGCATGCATTCTAAAATGGCATTTATAAAAGTATTCTGAAAATTACCATTTGGTGTATCTATAGTATGTAGCAACTGCAGTAAATTCTGACAACCACGTAGCAGGGATTATACACAACTACTTGAAATCAGATTCATTGCCATCTGTTCTCTGAACAAGAAGAACTGGTGGATGCTACAACATGTGTAGAGCTGCTTACTGCTTGGAACTCAGCATGGTTTACTAGGCTACTTTAGCTGGTATCTGAGAAGTACCACAGAGCTGTCAGGAGCTGATACTGCAATCAATGGTAAATGTTTTCACTCTTATTACATACTGCCTTTATGGTAGATTGGCTCCCAACATTAATAAAACATGGTATCTAAGTGCAAGAATTAATTCAGTGCAAGAGCTATTTGAAGATGTCAGGCAATTAGTCACCCTTCTCTTCAGCTGAAAAGATTCAACTCAATTTCCTATTGATAGATTGCTGCCAGGAATGCCAAATCAATAATGTAAAGCATTATGGGATTATAACAAAAGGCACAGTGCTTAATAAAAACAAGCATCATTGTGGATTTTGTTATAATCCCCTTCTGTGGACTTGGTCTTTTGAGATGTGACATCCTGTTTGTACACAACTAAAGGCAGAATTGCCTGTGCTGAGTGACAGCATAGATGGTTACTCATTCAGACTGCTCAGATGGAGAGAACTGATTCAGGTCACCCAGAAACCACCTCAAATTTCCCATGCACCTCAGTTAAAAAGAGCTGCAACAAAACAAGACATTTAAACTGGGTGTGGAGCAAATATTATCATTTGCGTTAGTATTTCCAGCAGAATATTATCCCGGTTTCCAAACAAACAGCCCCAAAGAGTACAGTAGAGTACTGCTAGCTTTCACCTCGAGACTGTCAAAATAGATCTAACTTAATTAACATGTCTGTGTCAAATATGCAATGTAACATTGGATGCAATGATTTCCTGAAGCTAAGCATATATTATTATATATACTCCAAAGAGTTCATTTGTTAGCTGATGTCCAATATTGTCCTTTTAGAGGAAATTCCACAACATGGGTAGGAACAACAAATCTTGCTGAAACCAGAAGATTATTCAGATCAGGTTTTCCCTGTTAATGATTATTTGTGGCACTTCAGTTTCTGTAACAGTTTATTTTTATAACCTAAATTTCAAGTTGAAAAAAAGTAGCATGGTAGGTGCAAGGGTAGTGATTCTGAAATCCAAGTAACAGTGAAAAAAAAATGTAGTTTTTCCAGCAAGCACACATGAAAGGGAAAATCCAAAAATCATTTTACGAGCCACTGTTCTCAGTTGCCTGACAATTAAAAAAAGCCACAGAGTTTCTGTGTTACATGTTGTTACGCTGAAACAGGAGTAACACTGAAACACAAACAGTGCCTAAGAGGCCAAATTCTTATTTTTTCCAAGAGAAAGACTGTTTCCATATTAAGGGCCATATATAACCCTAGTTCCAGGCTTGGCTTTGCATCTGATTTCCTAAGTTACTGTGGGCAATTCAGCTACTTCTCTAAGCATGAACTGCCCATCAGTAAAATCAGAATGATTGCATTTCTGCACTTCAAGAGAGGGTTATGACAATAACTATGTCAAAACTGGAAATGCAAGTATGCCCAGACAGATAACTATAATTGTCTACCATAGCTGAGGTGGCTTGGAGGTTATGCAATCTGTCCCAAAAAGAGTTGGTACAGACAAGATTCCAGCAACAGGTCTGCAGGAAGAACAAGTCAAAAAGAATATCCTTAGGAAAGGTGGCAAAAATTCTGAAATAATATATGTATATACTTTGGGCAAAATATGGGATATGATCCCCTTAGGCTTTGCATATGTGGATTTAAGTCTCTTTGCAATGTCTATTTAAAAATTGTACTTTACACCACATGTCGGGGCACTGAGTGCACTAATACTGGTCTTAAATGCCCTGACCAGGCTCACCTGGGTCTTCCACCCACACGCTCTGCCTATGGCCCAGGAGTTCCATTTAAGCTCAGGCCTGAGTCTTCGTTCTTTTTTGTGAGACTGCACCGTGTTTGTAAGGATGTTGCTTTTGTTGTGATCTTTCCTGGCTCCTGAATTTCTCTCCCGTAAAAGCCCTGCTCTTGCTTCTCCCTGATACCAGATCTGGTATAATATATATGAAGTGTAGCTCTATTAAATGAATCAAATGCAATGAAGTCAATTGAGTTATTCTAAATATGCATGAAGATCCAGCTTTGTATCTTAGATTATATGTGTGTTTAAAATCTTCAAGTGGCCAGTGGTTACTTCAGAGAATGTCGTCAAGCAAGTTGTATTGGAATCTTTCCTGCCATACTGCAATAAACCAGATGTTATCTAATGTGACATTATGAGTATTACAAAGGTGTTTAGTGATGTACGTGCATGTGATGTATGTGTATAACTCCATTAGCACTAATGGGAGTTAATGGGTATAGTCTACTAGAAGAGAAGAGGCTATTTCTCTAAGTGTCAGAGACTAATAAAAATGACATTTCAATTTGGATGTCCAACCTTCAATTTAGGCAGCAAGTGCTTCAGTTGAATCTTTTGACATCTACGATGCCATAATTAACTTCAGACTCAAATGGAATTGTTTATGCTATTTCAATAGCTTATTTGCATGATTTAAGACCTCACTTCCCTTCTGTGACTTTAGAGGGAACTTATTCACTTGCATTTAGAAGTTTTGTTGGTCTACTATATATTAGAGTCAGGTGTGTATCAGCTTAAAGGCTTGATTCTCGTAACTGACATATATGCCTAATTTTTTTATTTCTTTTTTTTTTAATAAAATATTTTACTCATGATTGGTGCATTAGTTTTCTTGCCCCTTGGCAGAACAAGCTGGATTCGGTTCATGACAATTGTCAGTGCTGTACATAATCAACAGATTTGTTTAACAAATGCAGTGGCTGCTGAAAGCAGTGCTCAGCCACTGTGAGCTCCAAGGGCTGTAAGAAGACCCAAAGTATTTGGTGGCAATAGAGCTGGACAGATGTCACTGAGAGCAAGAGCTGATTTGCATAAACTCAACTTTCAGATGCCAATGTGGAGAGCTAGCAGTTTCAATCAAACAGAACTGGAAAATGATGGTGGGTGCCAAAGATGACAAGGCACTGTCCCAAACTCTCAGGAGATCCTGAAGATTTGGGTGTTCTTCCCCACTGTCATGCTGCATGCTGAGAAGACTTGGGATAAAGTTGATCATTGAAACACAAATCCACCACATCAATATTCAACATGACTACCTCCCAAACCTGTCCATGCAGCGTAATAGAGGAGCAACCATTAATTCGTGAAATCCCTTCGAATTTCACCATGGTCACTCTGCTCTGTTTACACATGTGGCATCCACATGTATGCATCCTGCCCGTATCCTTACTGCAAGGCAAGGTGCTCTGGATGTGGCCTGCATCCTGTTTCAAGGGTTGTTGGAACCTTAATGGAGCATACCATAGGCACCTCTCCACCTGCATGCCTGGCTCGCTTTTCTAGGGAGTCCAGGGCAAGAAGGAAGGTAGTACATATCTGGATCTCTGGTGAATCTCACCCAGCTGAATGAGTGATTTAGTACTTTAGAGTTTTACACTGAAATGCTTTTAGGGTAATTTATTTTTCTTAGAATTCCTGAGCAGTCCTCATAAAAGGTATTGCCTTGTCAGAAAAAACTGAAGGTTTATTATCAAAGAGGATTGCACGTATCTTATTTAATTCTCATTGATGTTTCTCTGACCTTTGCTGATTTTGTTTATCTAACAGACTTCTGTGAAATGCCAGTTCTTACAGTTAGCACCATTTGTATGAGACATTCAGCTAATGAGAGTGCTTGGTGTGTGATTGTATTGTTGAATCACTACTGCCATTCAGACAGCGGAAATATCATTTTTCAAACTGGATATGTGGCCTGAGGCAGCTAGTACATTTTGTGGTGCATTTTATGGATTTGATTATTTTAGCATTCATGACAGTGATTTTTAATCACTTTGATTATGATTAGTTTAGCACTCAGGACGCTAATTTTTCAGAGAATCCTCTGTAAGATATATCAGGGTAACTATTCTAAGGTTCTAAATGTGGCCATTTCTATAGGAGACAACAGCTCTCGAAATATCAGTTCTGTCTTTGAGATTCCCCCTCAGGAATTTGGACAGTCCTTGGACTTACAGAGGGTTATTTTAGGAGAATAGTTAAGATCTTTGTTGTTTGTGTCTATGGGTGTGTCTCTGCTACCCCGATTACCCGCTCATACTGAGTAGTGATGTCATCTCTGGATAGTTCCAATGAGTATCAGTGAAGCTTCTTGAGGAGTAAGACATCATTTAACATTTTGGTGGCAGAGTAATCAGGTGTGCAGGAAGCTAATTACCATTACAATATACCTGGAGAACTGCCTTAGAGAGTCCCTTCTCTTAGACATTTCTGTTGAAGTTTGACTTCTTTTTTTTAGTTAAATACAGAATGCTCTTGGTTGAGGAGACAGTGCTTTGCAGGCAGATGCCTAGTATCTTTTAGTTTGATGGAGGTACTTACATGGATGAATGTTTGACTCTGAGATGGTGTTCATGAAAATGATAGTTATATATGGAGATTTGGGCTCAGTTAACTTTTACCTCCTAATTGGAAGTGACTGGGGATGTTTCAAACTGGGGTTAAAGACTTAAGATTTTAACCTGTCATAAATTCCCCATCATGATGCATCTACTGGAACAGCTGTTGGAGAGAGAAGGCAGGAGTGAAATGAAAGACAACGTGTTCAGGAGTTGCCTGTGTGGTGCATGTAATTCCTACCATTGCTCTCAGCTGCTGTCCATTTCAATGAGGATGTTATGGGTTAAAGTATTTCTCAGACTGAATATAGGGGATATAATCTAATCTTAAAAAGTTTTCTATGTCTGATGTATTTGAACAAAGATTTCCAATTATGATATCAGATATATAGGGCTAGAGCAGTGGTTGATGTAAATCAGTGTAGCTCTTTTAATTATGGACAGAATGGAATTTTACTTTAACATAGCACCACACTTTCTACAAAAGAGTGAATCCAGCTGTGAGATAGTCAAATTCAATCGAGCAATAGGGTTGCTGTTTCTCCAGTCTAAGTAAATAAAAAATATTTAAAAAATTAAATATTCAACTGTAGTTGAACTTGGTGGCATGTAATAGGAAGACATTGTGCCTTTCATTAGTCTGTGTTAATATATATGCAGAAATCAATCAACTTAAACATGATTTACTGTTGTTTTTAGAACAAGCAGTTAAAGGTCTCTCTCTTTGCTTCTGGTAAGTAATGTAAATGAGCAGAATATTAAATCCTACACTATATCCATTAGGAAATTGAGCAGTTAAACAAGTATGAGTGCTTTAATCCTCAGAGCAGTTTAAAAGCTTTTCCATTATGTTATTAACTACACATTAGTGAAGAATAATGCTTAATGAAAAAAGCCTTCAGTATCCCAAAATACACAAATCTGTGTAACATAAAGGTGTTGGCATGGCTTCAAAATATTATTGAGTGATAGCTGCATTACAAAATGTCTACAGGACCTCATTAATGAAACAGTCAGAAGCTATGAGATCTTTTATTACATGGGGTTGGCAAGGTAGGAGGAATAGCTAAATTGTGATCTAATAATGCCAGGTAACTTCAATAATGCTGGTTTTTTTTTTTTTTTGTCAAATCCATAGTGATTTTTTACATACACCCCTACACATCCCTCTCCAATAAAAGACCACTCTGTTTACTGCTGTAGGAGGAGGGTGGTTGCAGTTTTCTGTTTGAAATGAATTTGAGCAGAAACTCGAACCTGACTTTCTGCCATGTTGTGGTTACATGCCCTGCTCAGGCTGTCCATTGTAGAATGGGATTTTCCAGATTACGTAAAGAAGTAGCCTACCTTTCACCATCTCCAGCAAATGTATAGAGGACAACTTCAGGGGAAAAAGACACTACAGAAATAGTTTTCCTCTCAATTCAGTTTTCTAGATATAAGTTTTTTAGATAGGTGGTAAAAGTTGAAGGCTGTGTAAAAACCATTACTCTTAATTGCCATGTATGGCCCAACCCATCGCTATAACCCATATTCCCACTTATAATGGGAATGCAGTAATAAGTATTATATTTGTTCTCTGATTTATTTTAAATTCTTTTCAACAAAGGAAAACCCCTTCAAAAGTTTCCATTTAAGCTTGACAAGAACTTTGTGAGATGTAATATTATGGGAAAAGATAGAATATTATACTTGCTTCTCTCATTCCATTTGTGTTCAGTTTCATTCATTGATCTCAATGGTGTTTAGAGTGGCACAGACAGATCATGTCCATAGGCCACTGAAGTCAACAGGAGTTTTGCCATTGGCTCAACAAGCTTTGGTCTGTATTAAAGGTCCACATTAAAAGGTGTTATAAAGCTGTTTAAATAATACACCTGACACGCTCTTAGAGGTAATCCTTTGACAGAAGTAAAAATAGTATTGTACACAGATTAAAACAATGTATTTGAAAACATAAAGTCACAAAAAAATACATCTGTGGTAGTTTTCTTCCTTGTGCTCATTAAACTATGCAGTTCTCTCCTGATATTTTTTTCAGTTGAAGATAAATTCTTTTGTAAAAGGGCATTACCATGCTTGACAATCTTATTTTCAAAAGTTATTGTTTAGATTTTGAGCTCATACAAGAGACATAGCTATCACCAAGGAGTCTTTCTGCACCTTATTCATCAATCTTAATCCTCCATTGCAAATCCTGCATCAGCTTCTCCCCTCCACCTACTTCCCACTCTCATAGCTGGCAAGAGAAGGTAGTGTTTCATATTAAACCACAGAATTAGGGCATGAAAAAGGATAATGAATGTTAAGCAAAGTTAAAAACAGACTTAGAGAGAATTAAAAGACAGAAATGTAAGATTAGGTTAAACTCACACTTAGAGGGATTAAGAGACTTTCATTTGTACTTTGATCTCATTTGTGTTGCTGTAAAGATCTTTAGAGTCAGTGTTATGGAGGATTATTACTCTTCTAAATTATTGTTCAGATTTGCAGTAATGGATTACATGCAGTAAAATGGTCCACCATGGAAATTGCAACGATACCCTACTCATTTCAGCCTCCCATTTTACACAGAGGCTGCAAATCCCAGCAAATGCTCTCCACTTAATTAGCCTGGAAGAGAAATGTACCACACTATGTGAACACTATGTTTTCTGCTTAGCTCACGTGGTGGGTGAAAGCTGTAAGTTAGCTGGTTTCATTGCATGTGGATAGAGTATAATACAAGGTTTATAGCGGAGGAGTAAAATTTCTGGATAAACACAAGCAGTGTATCTGCCTCCTTTTTATGAGCATTGCTCTGGCCAATTTCACATGTGAGACAGAAGAACTTCAACATGTTTCTCGCAGGAAAACAGCTGACAGTGGGTTGTGTCCTGGCCAGCTGTGAATTGACAAAATATGTCTAATGGAATCACTTCTGACAGCTTTCTATCTGGCCCAGCTTTGAGGGCCAGAAATTACTAGAGAGATACTCAGTTATTTACAGAGGTGACGTCTAGGTACACAGGACAACTGAGTCTAGGAAATAGTCACCTTTTTCAGCCTTTTTCTGTCACTAGGCTGATTTCCTTTCCTTTCTTATTTTTTTTAAAGATTTCTGCCAAAATTTTCCTCACCCTTTAACTTAAATGCATGTGTATGTAGTACGTAGTACTAATTATGTAGCCTTTACCTCCTTTTTATCATTGTACTCCCACTTTTTTTTTTTTTTTATATTAGGTCAAAAACCCATGTGATATTCTAACCACAGGCTTATTTAACAGCATACATTTCACATTTTCAGGGCGTGAAACCATAAATTTAAATCTCTGGCAGGATCAACTTGCCCTTCATTTTTCAGAGGTAGGGAAATTGAATTCCATGCAGTTTAGTGCTCAAGTCACTTGGATGAGACCTTATTAAGCTAAGGTCCTGCTGGTTTTGTATTGATATTACAGATGCTATAACCCTTTCCATCAAGGTGGAGGTTTGCTTTAGAGCAAACCTCAGCCAAATATTCACTCCTTGTCATACAGAATGCCATGTCAAATGGTTACTTTCCTTTCACCCTAAAAGTGGTGTAATTTATAATGCCTGAATAATGATGTGGGTTTCTTTTAGAGGGAAGCTCCTATAACTCTATCATCCCTGCAAAGACTTAGTGATCTGCTTAATTTTATACATTGCCAGCACTCCCGAAGTGACTCGTCTCTCTGATTTCATGTTCTCTCTGAACCATTGCAAAGAATTAAAATTGGTAGTGCCTGTGGCTGCGGTATCAATACGTAACTAAAAATTGCAGTAAAATACAGGAGGGTGCACTGACGGAAAACTGTATGAGAGTATTCCTGTGATTCTGTAAGTACAGGGCAGACCAGCAGGAACTAAAATTAATAAGTGAAAACAAAGGGGACGTCGGGTTAGCAGGCTGAGTGCTGGCAACTGGGACCAGTCACACTCAATGGGATTACTTGACAATAGCTAAGGCTTGTATTTCAGTTGACAGGATCATGATGACTCAGTACAGTGTAGTCTAACAGGAGTTATGCTTTGGGGGTTTTTTTAAAGAAGGAGGTGGAATACACCATATAGAAAAAAACTAGGCACCTGTTTCTAAACTGGTCAGGTAATACCTGTACGTGGGAACAGTAACCACCATATACCGTTGCTTTATCTACAAAAAAAAAGCTGAAATGGGATATTCTCTGAAAAGCTAGTTGGGGCTTTGATACCTGCTGTTTGAATTGAGATAAGCAGGTGTAATATCTATTGATCATCTCATCACGGCAATAAAGGGAGCTCTGCAACTCACCCTGGGTGCCTAGCATGTTTGGGGAAAGGTAGCATGTTTCTAATAAGTTTAATGTAATTAACAGCAACCGGTATAAAATACACAAATACTTTGTCCTCTCTTTTTAACACAAGTGAGGCTGTATTTTATGTGAGCCACAAAAAGACAGCGTTGACTGGAATTATTGTCAGTCTTTGCAGTAATCAATTTTAGTCTTTGAGCAGAGCGGGGTGTTTATGAAAATGTATACTTCATTTTTCTTCAACATGCCATGAGAAGTTTTATAAAACATACTATATCCTATAAAGCACAGTCCTTTAGTACTTGCTGTCACAATTAATGCCATGGAAGTCAGTATTTTGTCACAAGGACACAATAAGTTATGGTGTATTTCTCAACCATTCTCTGGAGTATCTACACGACAAATTAAGGTGCACAGATATACAATTCTCTGCCTTTCCTTCCCCGTGGTTTCTAGGAGGTTATATATGCAATCAGTGACAGTGTCCCAGGCTTAGGCTGATTCACAGAATCACAGGCTTGTATACTGTATATCTAGATTGAAAATTCTCCACGCAGTTAAGAGATGTGGGGGGTATGTGTGGTTTTTTTTCTTTACAGAAAGATGCAGGCCAGATCACACTATAGCCCAGCTGAAGTTGTGTCACTGAAATCAGTGAATCCCTTTCCCTCTGCAAGGTATACTCCTGAGAATTAGCTATAGTAAGATGGAGCCTGCTTTCCTCTTCTTCCAAGTAATTCTGAATATCCATGTTTTCTTTAGTAAAAGATTCTGGCTGAAATGAATTAAAATTCATACCTCATCCATAAAATAATTTTGATTTAAAAGTAGTAACTGATTGGATCCTGCTAGATTTTCAAAGCAATCAACCTTATACTTTATCATAGTCTCTTTCCTCCACCCCCACTTAAAGCAAGGACAACCAGTGAGTGAGTAAGTCAGTCACTGTCTCTTAACAGCTGTATGCCTAGGAATGATTGCAGTCTGGAAAATTCGTATCACAAGCAAATGCACAGGCAAGATTGGCATAATCCAACTTTGAAAGGAGCTGGAAAATTTCTGGACAATATGAAATTTTTGTGGACACAAAGTTTGTCAAGCTAATATTTTGAAGTCTTTCAGGGAGTTAGGAGCTAATTAGACAATGTGCTGAGAAAACACTGATCCCCAGTCTTAGCATTCTCTGACCTCAATCTCTGGCTGAATTACTCAAAGCATTAAAAATCTGGTAGGTATACATGTAGACATGTGATTTCTTTTTTTCTTCAAACATTTACATTAAGAAGCAGTATATGGACAATTAATTTGTCGGTATAGAATTCTGTCTGGATCATTACTGGAGACTGAACTGGAGATTTTTTGCTTTCTACTTCAAGATCCCTCCTAGCTGCACAAGAATACAGCTGCTAGTCGAAATGCTGAAAATGGCTAAGCTCTAAACTGCAACAAAACATGAAAGTAAGGGTGGTGGCAGGGTGGGAACCACAAGCCCTCTGAACATTACAGGCATGGACACGTTAGGTGTTGGCTAATATCAGTTTAGCTCTTTGCATAATTTGAATTTGACCTATTTGTGTTTTCTTTTCTTTAGAATTATAGGACCAGGTTTTATCAGTTACCTTGCAGTTCTCCATTATGCATATAGAAGAGTAAAATGGATTGAAAAATTACTAAATCAACCCCGGGGACAAAGTTAATGCTGCTGAGCATTTATAAACAGGAGTCACAGGTTCTCCAAATTAAGCAAAATAACCTCATGGTAACATCATGTAGTTGTATTGCAGGGCAGTATAGTACAAGCTTTCTTTCATCTTACCAGCATCAGACAAATTCCATTACATTTCCCTTTTGTGTTTCGAGACCAGTCTTTCATAGCAAACCAGACCAGGAAAGCAGAGTTTATTCATAATTCCAGTCTGCTCACACGCTTGTTCAACTAATGCCTTCAATTACCAGATGTTGATGTACTGCTGCTTCTAAGCTAGTTTTTGGGGATGACTTAGAAACTCGGCGTCAAAGGACGTAACTTGTTGTTTATCTGATTGGTTTGGTTTTTTTTTTTTTTTTATAATCTCACCAACACATCCACACCACCGAACAAACATGCTGGATTTATAAAAAGGTCATTAAGCTTTTGCTGCCCTTCAAAGGCTTTAATGTTTTAAGTGTTTGCCTGTCTCCTTGCTAGTTACTCAGGAAAGTGCCAAGCCTAATGAAGAGCTTACTGAAGCTTTTCAAGTTGTCCCCTCCAGGTTGCTGTCAAATCACCTGCTCCACTTTCAGTAACGGGGAAGCTGCTAAAAAGCCAAACGTGCTAAGGTAACCATTGCAGAACTGGAAAAAAGGGTCAGGATTTTATTAATACTGACAATTTTATTTGGTGGTCTGGAGATTTAGGTAGTCTCCTGCCAAATTCCTTTTTTTGTTCCCTTTTTTTCCCCCTTTCATTGTCCTGGTAAAAAATGCTGCTTACAATTTTCTTTTTTTTTTTTTTTTTCCAAAATGAAAACACAAAATCCACTGGAGATCTTATTGTGTACTTAATATATCAGGTATGATGGATCTCCACTGGGAGCTTCTTAATTCTACCATAATATAAATAGCATTTGTTCAGTGTCTATCCAGGAAAACATTGCTTTCAAATTTATCCTGATAGGTTTATAGAACAAGCAGAAAGAATTCCTAGAAAGAACTAAAATCTTTACCCATATCTAGTTTGCAACACAGATACAAATGCATTCAAATGCATTTTCTCAGATGGAGGAAAACAAATATTTTCCTAACGAGGAACTTGTATTTGAGAAACTCTTCTTTGGTGTGAAAAGATTAGCTTATTGTTAATGTCAAGCTATACCATAGAGATAGCGATGTCTTTCAAAGGTTTTCTGAAAAAAACACTGTTTATTTGTTTGGAATATTTTGAAAAAGTAGTTTTGTAAGTATTTTAAAAAAGGAACTGGCTACATTTTCTATTTATAGTGGTTCCTATCACTTAAACAAGTTGGTCCCTCTTCTTCCTTTGCTTTTAGCACCAATAATTGAAAAAAATACTTCATTCTGCCATCTGTTGTTGTCAAGATTTGTGGCAGATGACTGAGAAAAGAGGAAGGAGTTACTAAGAAATAAGTGAAATAAGTGATTCAGCTGATTTTCATTTTCAAAATTAACCCATGTTGAACTGATAGAGCAGGTGCTATTTTTCTGATTATGTTTTTTCCTCAGGTTTTCAGGAAGGGGTTTTTCAGTGTTAGCTAAGAAGGACAGGTGCCCTCTTTCCCAAATTTAGAAAGTCTCAGAGGGAAACTATTTAAAGAACCAGAGTGTAGAAGAATGGGAAAGGGTAAGGTGACACTAAACAGGAATTTGGATGGTGTATACTCACATTGTCTATTTCTAGGTAGTCTTGTCATGTTTGACACCATTCGTGCAGCAGAAACAGGAGGAGTAAATAGCATATATTACAGGAAGAAACATAGATTTCTAAATATTATTTTTATTATATATGCAGGTTCTAATTGGGAGGCTAATTCAAAAAATCCCCTTCTTTTGGACAAAACACTAGATTTTAGGGGGAATACCAGTAGCATTTTTCTAAAGGGGACACAAAGAATAAAGGGATAACTTACATTTTATTTCTTTTATGCATTCACTAAGATATTACCTTAAGCTGCTTTTGCCCACAGCGTGATATATAATTAGGGGCATTAGAGCCATCCAAAGCATTAAGTCATTATTGGATTCAGGGTCAGTGGTGCCCTTCTAACTGGTAATGAACTGCCTTTACTGAAGGCATTGGCTTTTGCAGCGTCTTTATTTAATAATATACAGGAGTGTCTGTACTTTTCCTGTTCTCTTTTCACAGAAGGGGCCCACGCCTCCTTAGGAAATGCAATAATCATCTGAGGAAAATCAGTGATGCTGTAATTCATCCTTTACAAATGTAGTGTATGACTTATTACTCATCTTCAGTAACAACAGATCCACAAAGAACACTGAATGGATTTTTGTATTTTCAGGCTATAGTAGTGCTTTTATCATTTCATCTCTTCGTGGTAGTTTTTGTCCACTGTTTTCCTAAGATCTAAATAATTCAGTTTTATTGATATGAATCAGTGTGATTTTTTTCAAACCCAGCAAAATTTGAAGCAATGAAACAGTTAAACCAACTGAACACTGTGCTTCCTTCATAAAAAACGAAGGTAATATGGATGGCTGCCATAGCGCATAAGAAATATCTGAAGACTTCTAATATGCAAAATCAAATTGTGGAAATAAGAAAATGTCCCAAATGTTATGTAAAACTAGGCTGGTGATATATTAGTTAGTACTTTGGCTTGAGGAGCAAGGCATAGCTAAGTCAAGGCTACATATTATATGAGCAGAGTCTTTAGACATTAACAAGTTTTTCCTGATTTACACCACTGAAGGACCAATTGCAATATGACTGAGAAGAGTCCTCATGTCCCTGGGACTCTGCCTTATTTTGATACAGCTTTGTTTTCTTACAACACTTGAAGTCATTTAGGAGCAAATTCAGTTTTTACTTACACTAGAGTAGCCTGAAAGCTGCAGGGATGCAATGGTAAACATGATCAGATATTGATCAAAAATTTCTTTGGGTCTCACTGTATAGGGATGCTTGTTTACAATAAAAAAAAAAAAAGGCCCATGTGTCAAAAGAAGTAACTGTAAAACAGTTACTAGCACTGTCTGGTACTGGGAAACAGGTACTTTCAACTCCTAATCACTGTCTTGAATCCTGTTCATGTTTATTGTTACTCTAAATTGGCATCCCCTCTGGTGGTCAGCTGGAAATGACCAACTCCTACATACGTTGTCGAACATTACCAAAATTGTGTTGTTAGCAGCTGAAGAAACAAGGAGAGGGCAGGAAAGCTGAACTCCTGTGCCCAGTCAATGATCCCGATGGTCAGTGCTGAAGAACAGGGTGCGAAAACTGCCCTGATCTACTTTGTGCTCTGGGAGAAGAAAAATACAGGGGATCAGCATTCAAGGCTCTTACTGTCACGCTTCCCACCAACACAAGATGAAAAAAAAAGCATTTTTACAAGTTGCATCCTGTCCTTATTTTAATGTGTACTTCATTTTTGCTTTTTAACAGTAACATGGCATCCAGTAGGATTCGGGCTTGTGAAATGATCAGTTTGGTATGCAGGGATGCTCTGTGATGAGAATGAATGTGTGTGCAAGTAATGAAATGGGACACTGTCACTACCCCACCTTATCTTAGCAAACTAATTCTTAGGTCCCTCGGTCCTATCATCCTGATGAACTGTACCACCTGTAGGCTCAGCAGCTATGTCACCAACTGCGAGTTGGTGACTTAAAACTGGCTGAACATTGCTGAAATCAATGAAGAGAACTGTCATTTTACCAAATAAATATCTAATCAAGATTGACTGAAAGTAAAGGGTAAAAAATAACACAAACTTTTTTCTTTCAAATTGAAATGTTATAAACTAAAACCACAAACAGAACCAAGTCCCTCTAATACATTTTTATTTTAGTATCTTTAGATACTTCAAAGCAAATGGAACTGTATAGGAACTGAGAGTCAGACAGTGGTCCATCTAATCCATTACACAGAGAGATACTTCTAGAGACACAAAAAATGTTTGATATTTAATCTGTTGTTTGCTGTGACCACGTGTGTTCTTACCATATTCTCTCTTTGTTAATGTCCATAAATGCATATTTCCTTTTTTGTGCTACTGTCTTCTACAAAAAGCACAGTTATAAAAAATTTCACTAACAGGACCTGTAAGTTGCAGTCATAATTCAAACTCTCCCTGACAAGGAAGCTGAAGTACTTTTTCTTTTTCGTAAAAACTTTACACTATTATTGCTCTTTTGTCAAGCATTTCCTTTGTCATGAAATACCTATAATTGCTACTTACTCATGTTGCTGGATTATTTTTTTCTTTTCTGATACTAATAGTAGAAACTTTAATTGGTTTCACCTTGTAGAGAGAGTGACACTTTTCTTCCTCCTTTAAGGGATGTATTTGTCAATTAAATCACTTTGAATATTTATTTGGGAAGCAGCTTCCAGCTGCTGTTTATTGTGCAAATGCAGCAAGGTATCTTAAGCATTGTAGTGACAGGTTATCTCCTTTTTTATTCTGTTTTTAAATAAACTCGGCTCTCTGTGGAAGCTGTTGGGCTGCCCGTGTGAAAATAGGCTGTGCATTCCCTGGGTAGATTTTTGGAGGGTCAGATCATGCCATTCCATGTACATTTGCATAAAGAAACAGAAAGGTGTGAGAAACCTTGTATGTTTTTTCTGCCTAAGATTGTAAATGTTTGCATGTTAGCTCAACAGATGCAAATTGCATATTTTCTCCTTTTCCTGGATGGCTTGGAAAGCAAGTAATCAGTGAAGAATTCATCTCTCCCTGCTCATAGGCAATTTGCCTGTCAACTAAGGAGAGGTTCCAAGTTGGGGTTTTTTGGTTCCATTTTTTAAGGGGAGCTCTTATGCTGTTGATAGAAAATTATGGAAAGACTTCTCCACTTTGCCTTTATTTTCACTTTTCTAGAGAGACCTTCCTCTGTTAATTACCAGGGATATACTTGTCTTTATGGTCACTCAAAACTCTAAAAGTAGGACCCTTTGAAATACTCCAAAAGAGGATCTCAGAAAAGCGCCATTAAAATAAGTGTAAGACCAATGGGCTGGAAAGACAAATTAAACAAAAACACATCCAATTCATAATGAAAACAGTGCTGTCTTTGTGATTTAGCTGCAGTTCATCATCAGGAATGTCTCCCATTCAGCATTGCAAATAGCTACATTAATAACATTGTTTGCTGTAAATTAACATTGCCTCTTGCTTCCAGGGTATTCATCTTAATGTTTTGATCAATTGTAAAGCACAGAATCTTGGATCCTATTATATTTCATCTATTCCATCTCTCATGTTCCTTGTTTCCTTCTCCGCCCCCCAGGTTGTGCACATCCATCTAAAAGTGGAATTGTTTTACACTAAAAATAAAATTAAAAGGCCCTGAGGGTTTCAGCTTCTGTTGCACTCACAATTGCTCACCCTTTCCAGTTTGTGAGCAATCATCATTTAACACAGAAGTGAAGTCAGATTTCCGAAAAAGAAAAAAAAAAACCCCAAAATAAAAAATGCTTGATGACAGAATGTGTTTTCCTGTAAATCACACAGATGGAGCGAGACACAACGATTGTAATGCAGGACTGACATTCTTTTACACTGTGCAGCCATCTAATATTGGTTGCCATAAACACTATAAATCAACGCACAGTGTAACTGTGCAATGCAGTTTAAAACACCAGACTCTGAACCTGATGCAAGATGCCAGCAATAAAACATTTACCTCTACCTCAGTCACTTGTTTACAGCTTGTTTGCTGGCTTTCTAAACTTTCTCATGGTTCACACTTGACATCAATTGGTGTGGCAAAGGGAGCATAAATGAGGAGTCAAACAGACTTCCCAGGCATTGAACTTGGTCAAATAACTTCTGGCAGGCCGTGACTGAAGCCGATTGTTTTCACTGCTTAAGGCAATTTCAATATAATTTTTTCTTTTATTCGTTGCATCCCAGAAATAATTTAAAGAGAGTTAGCGTTTTGGTGGCTGGCATTAGAAACTAATGTGACTAAAGTTGAAATCATTGACTGCTGATGGGTCCTAATGTTTCTGTGACATTTTTCTTAGGAGCTGCATATGTCTCTCATCTGCAATGCCTAGGAGCAAATGGATGATTAGATGGTTTTTACTGGGTTTAGATTAATGTCCAGGAGTTTAGACATTCATAAAAAATTTACCTGGGCTTCTCACTTCTCATCAGCGTTTGGCTTGAGAGAACTGTTTCTTGTTTATGAATCCTCTATATCATTACTCATGTGACTGAATGTGACTCTGCTCTATTTCTGATCTGGATGTACTGGATAGGATATCAGCAAACTCTGCTATGGAGGATGGAGAGCTATACCTACTTTGAGAATGGCAGCATCTCTCTGTAAGATAACAATAACAAGAATAAAGCATCAGAAAGAGCTCTGAAATCCAAGAAGTAATATGTCTCAGGAAAAAGCTGAATCAAAACTTGTGTGTCTGCTGTCTTCACTTGGCTTCTAGACTTTGCTTCTCTCTAAGCAAGGGCATTAACAGTGTTATGTAGAACAGTTGTGATGACCTGTGCTATGAAGATTCTGTCTTTGGTTCTCAGCCCCAGATTTTAATTTGCATTCTAAGTGTCCTTCTTTTGGAGAAGTAACATTTAGAAAGATCTGATCATTCAGGTGCCTCCTTACACTGAATTAAAAGCCATGGAGGGTCTGTTATTATTAGTATGTCACGTGAAGGTACAAGATATCTGAACTGTAGCGGAGAACACAGCAGATTCCACTCGCTACCACATTTTATTTAGCTTCCAAAGACCTGTGGCTACCTAACCATATCAAATATGAGCAAAGTAGCACTTTGGGTCTTATGAAACTGGAGAGACAGTGCAAAAGAGCTGGTTCCCTGGTCCACTGAATCCCTAGTGAATCTTACCCTGAGTAGATTGGGCATAAGATCAGGACCAAAATCCATGGTTTGCAGGTCTGCATTACCCATAATTACAGAGAAACACAGCAGCTAATAAACCAGAAGATTAGTCATCTGAGTCACAGCAATCTTCTCTTTTAAATTTCTTTCTCTTTTTTTTTTCATCCCTCATCACAGATTAGCAGCAACTGCTAAACAGTATGAGCTGGACAAAGTTCTTTTCAAGTATTTCATGGCTCCTTATATTCAAGCTGTAAGACACCGACAGAGAGGAAACTATTTCAGGATAAAAATAGGATCTTTCTGTGGGGGTCTGTCTTTTAAAACAGCTACAGTTTTTGCCAGTGAAATTGCATTTCACTGCAATTACTTTACTTTTTTCTTTAGTATTAAAATCTCTTTCTTCTTCTGTCCTCATATCTATGCAGAGAGGTAGGGTGGCCATGAGAGGTAAAGGCAAGTAAAATTACCTCTAAATATAGCAGCTATTAGTGACGGGCTGGAATTATGATACCTGGGCAAAATAAAGCTGTTCAGAGTTCAGTATTTGTCATCTGCTACGGGAACCCTATTTGTGACCTAGTGTCAGTGACTGTATTAGCTTATCACATCACAGCTAAAGCAGAGCAGGGAGTAAGATTTGTATTTTCAGGGTGAATGTTAATTCTTGGTATTGGATGAAAATAAAGCATTTCAAAATCAATATTTTACAAAGTCTTACTCACTTCAAAGGTAAATTGTGAAGACAAGTTAACAATTGGAAAGCTTTCTCTTAAAGCTGTACAAGATCTTCCCGGCCCTCAAACCAAGTAAGAATTGTGAGCATTCTTTTCTCAGTGCATTACAGTGCACAGGATTGTGCTCTGCTCTAGGATCTGTTTCAATAGTTTAATACAATAGCATGATTTAATAAAGATGGTGTGGCAACTGAAATTCTGAAGTTCCATTTTACTGATTATTTAAGACTAACATTTTTAAAAGCTTGTTGTAGATTTCGATATATATTTAAATCTTCCATAGTACTTATGGTCTACAGTTATCAAAGATCTTTAGAAAGAATGATAAGTGCCGTTGGGTTATGGTTTTGAAACGTGGTGAGATGAATTAAGAGTCCCAATAGCATTGTCTTTCAGTAAGACCTTCATTCCTTAGTCACCAGATGCTTTTGAAAGATATAGCCTTTTCATTTATGTAGAAGCTAAAGAACTAGTGAAAGGTTACAAGAGAAATGGAACCACATCTCTGTTGTCTTGACTTTCAGCCCAGGATTCCAGCATGATGCTAACAATGCCTCTGTGCTGGTAAATGAAATCATGTCATGCACATCTGTATCTTAGTTTTAGGCAGCCGAGCTCTCTATCTGTGTAACAATCATGGAAAAGAAAACAAAATTTCTTCCATTAGAGCCTGGTTGTATGAGATTCTGAGCACTTCATCTATTCTCTAAGCCAACGGTAGTTCTGTCCTTTCATTCTTTCCTATTGGTAACTGAAGGTTTGGTATAAGGCTAGTTAAAGAGAGATGCCTGTTGATGGTCAAAGTGAATCAGGCCTTACAATAACTAGCACTATTAAAGTGATACAAATCTAAGATTCCTCAAGTTAGCTGTGACAGTTACAGAACATTTTCCCCAGCATACATGTATTATTGAATATGCATAACAGAAGATATGGTGGAAAGAACTAAGATTAATTAGATTCTGCTGAGCCAAATGGCATTTGACACACATTATACAATATCTGCATATGTTATTAAAACTATGAGTAAGTAAATGCCATTTCTCATTTCCATTTGCAGCATGGTCCATTTTGAAGCACAATAATTACATAAACATGACATCTGTGGGTTTTTTCAAAATGTCAAGGGATGCAGATTTTTATTTACTTGTCTTTTAAATCGCTTCTTGTCCACCCTGTTGATTACATGCCCTTGTGATTGAAGGAGCAGTGTTAAGTGAGGTCTGCATGTAAATTTTGTATTGCACAAAATTATCAAATTGGGGTTTTTTTCCCATTATCTTTACATTTGTCTGACAAATCTGTCAGTTCATAACAGGTACTGAATAGTGACCAGTTTCCTTCCTCTCTTGCAGTCTTCTGGCCTATTCTCTCCCTTCCTTTTTGCTTGTTGGAATATGCCTCAAAAAAAAAACATGTTGGCATCCAACAGTACTTAAATGTGTGAACCGGCCACATACTTTAAAAAATATGCTAAAGAGCATGCTATACAATAATATTTTCCTCTTCTTGAGTGCACATTAACATTGATGTAATATCATACTTTTGTTGAAACACTTCTGGCCTGAGAGAGGAACTACACTTCCTCTCCGGGAATATTGGAGCACTGTTTGCTGTGCTCATCCACTTGGAGCAGAAGAAAATTACACTTTTTAAGAACTACTCTATCTTCTTTGCACAGCATTGTTCAGCTTAAAATCAACCCTTTTCTGTTCTTAATGCATAGTGCTTATGGGATCTCCCAAAATGGCAAAGCACATTCAGTCTCTGATTTTAACCAATATTTCCTAGGTATGCATGTACTTTGCTGCTTCAAATTCTACATACCTTAATATGCACAAATTTACAAATCTAATTTGTACTATGCTTGTCAATTGCGAAGGTGAAATGCCAAATTTAAGGGATCATTTTGGAGAACTCTGCTTGATCTTAAATACCACTGAGGGAGCTCTGCCTCAAGGCCCGTAGGATCCATAGATGTCATATGAAAGTTTCAGGAGTGACCTCTGAAGATCAAAAGAAATTAGACATATCCAAGCTATGTGAATTAAACAACTGGTAAGAAAATCAAGCAAACTTCAATAGAGTTTTCCATCTTATCCAAAGAACATAGACAATCCTCAATGTGGACCTGAGAAAAATGGGAAGACATCCCCAAAGAAGGCAGATGCTCTTGTTGTGAATCGTGCAGTCAGAAAAATAAAAACCCCACCCCCAAACCCCAGTCTGCAATAGGCAGCATCCTGGATCCTTGTAGCCGAGGGGTACTGCGCTTCTACTCTTAGTGCTTAGTGCTTTGAATTAGAAAAAGAGGAGACGTTGGTAAGAAAGAGCACTCAGTTTAATGACATAGCAAGATACCTCACAGGGTATCAACAGAGGACACAGGACAGTGCCGGAGGAGAGGACTGTGTAGATTTCCTTCTGAGATTTTGTAGGAGGTTACGAGCTGCAGAAAAAGAATGGAGTCTGCACTTTGCATGGCCTTCATCTCTGTCAGTGGAGGACTGCCATGCCAGACGTTAGGCTGGCTAGTGCTCAACACGAGCTTCATACTACAATACTGCACTGGAAAACAAAGTGAAAATGGTGAAAAGCAAGTGCACATTTTGCACAAAATTAGGATGTTGGGAACAAAAGAATGATATATTTAAGGACTGAAAAATTGTGGTATTTTAAGGGTGGATGATTATAGCTAGATTGTATTTGTAATGTGCACACAGAATAAAGTCCAAATCTGTCATGGATGTACAGCAGTGCTTTTAAAAGAGCTAATTTCATAAAGCTTAAAATAATTATGAGTCACATTGGTTTAGAGAAAGAATTAAGACTGAAAAATTTGAATAATTGGAGACTGTATAAGAATATTTTACTGGATGCTATGCAGAAATATGTCCACAGATGAGAAATTCTCATCTAATGATAAGATATTTTCCTATAATGGTGATAATTATAGCAGATGCTAAACAGCAGGCACTAAACTGTCATATTCAAATCGGCAAATGAGGTTAGGCTGCATCCTGGACTTCTAAGGGTTTGGCCAAAAAACTGTGGGCCGTTACTATTGATTTTCAGACAGCCTTAAATTACCAGGGAAGGTTTAGAGAAACAAAAGCAAACTAATATCATGTCAGTATTTAGTAAGTTTATGGGGACATCAGAATGAGGTATATGTTTCTCTTTCTGATACCGAGAGAAAAATAATAGAAGCAATGTAATATTTTATTAATAATTTTATTAGTATGATTAATAAATTAAATGAGAGTAATTAATGTCACTGAACAAAGGTTTGTGGAAAGTAAATCTCATCAAATTAATTCGATACGTTTTTACAGTGTTTTACGGGTTTGACTGATAAAACTACTCTCTTCCCCCTGCAAGTCATTAAAACAATTTACCAAGGACTGTGGTTCATTCTCCACCAATATAATGAAGGTGATTTCAGATTTGGGATTTGTTTGGGGTTTTTTTGGTAGAAAGCTTGGTGTAGTAAAAAAACCCACACAAACAAACTAAAATCAAAAAACCCTAAGGGAAGCCCTGCAGACTCCATTAATTTTTAACAGAATAAATGGTCACACTGGTTTCTTCTAGCTTCTCTGTGAAAACATGGAAAAACTCTACACCTGTGAAAAAAAATAGGGGCCCTTCTGATGCCTGGTGATCATGCTGTCTTCTCTTCCTCCTTCCATCAACATACTCCTGAACTTCAGGCTGTGGCACACCAGGAAACTCATACAATTCCAATAGTCCTTGAGCAGCAATGATGGATAAATTCACGAGTTTTAAGTAATTAAATTGTTGGCTACCTTGATATTTGTTACCTATGCTCTACGAGCTGCTGACATAGCTGGGTTTTTTGTTTAGTCCTTCCTATCTGTAACATTCATGCTGTTCAATAAAGATCAAAGCTGCTTTTTGGGATGGATATCAACACATGCTGCATAGCTTTGGGCTGTATTTTCTGTTCTGTCATAGCTTCAGGCTATTCTTAGCTCTCTTTAGCTACAACCATCCCCTTTGACCAGATCAGGTTATCAAAGAATCTACAGCTCTTTGTTTTCTAAGGAAGGCTTGTAGAGGAGTGGGAAGAGGAGTGGTGGACAAGATGTTTCATATTTGAACTACAAGAGGGTAGTCATGACCTTTTCAGGATCTGTTTTCAGATGTTACAAATTAAACCAATACAAGATTTAGTTCTACGGCCAATTTTTAAATAGAACTACACTCCAGCTACGTATTAGATATTATTTATTATATATTATTCAGACAAAATTATAAAAATGGGGACAAAATTAATTTATAACGTATTTCTATTCTGTATTCAGATTCCTAACTCTGATAGCCTATCTCTATCTAAGCACTTAAAATTAAACTTTTTTTGAATCTGATATTTTAGATCTTCATCAGAGATTGATCTATATCATTGCATGGGGCTGGTCAGAAGCTGTGAGACAGCTTTGATAATGTGCCAGTTTGTTTGAAGTCCAGAGTGAGACCACATGAACAGATACTCAGGTCAGTCTGCTGACCTCCCTTCACTGGACTCCCTCAGATCTCTACAGGACTGGTAGCTATCCCATCTCCAGAACAACCAGATGCTGTTCTGAAAACCATTGTATTGCTGTGTGGGTTGGAGCTTGGTTCTTTATTTTCAGAGTGATTGCAAGAATGAGTGCTTTCTTGTTTATCTGGGAAAAACCCCCCTGTGACTACTGTAAAACCCATGAAAAATCTGTGTCTCAGATGAGTTCTGATATAGCCACGGTGCCGTCATCACCTAAATGTCAGCTGCTATGTGGCATTTGCTGAGGAATATTCCATTTCAGCACATGCTGATATACGTAGGTATCTATAGGACTGCAAAGACCCTGCCATGTACTTGTCTGCTTCCATCTCAGAGCTGGCTTTTAATTCTGCTCTTTATAGAGTGTATCTCTGTGCTCTATTGCTCCCAACTACTTGGATGTGGTTACTTGAAAATCACACAGTTAATACGAGTGTATAACCACAGCTGATTGTCATCTGCAGCGCTTGGGGTACACTGGTTAGTGGTTAGGTAACAATGGTATTAATAACACATTCTGGATATTGCTGACATGCTGTGTTCCCTTAGAGCAAGACCTTTCAGACAAGGGAATTAGTAGCAATACTGGGATAATGGGCTGCCTGGTAATTGATGTAAATAGCTTGGTTAATGATTCTGCTAAACCAAAGAGGCATCTGATTGTAATGGAAATGCTACACTGGTTGGAAAACAAGATATTAATTTAGAACATAAGGGCAAGAAGAAATAATATTTGGGGATTGAGTAAAGGGCATTCAGCTTCTCAAGGCTCATTTCCTTTTTCTGTAGTACTCCATTAACCACAAGATGCTATCATGATTTTTAATGACCCCGGTGTTTTTGCCTCAACAACTTAGTCTGGTAGACAATTCCAGGCACCTTTCATGGTTCACATGATTGATAGCATGTTCTTTGTGCCTATTTGGATTTCACTATTTAATTTCTCACAATAAACTCATTGGGAATCATCACTGCAAAGGAAAAATTAATTATCTTCTGTTGTTCTCAACATAGTAGCAAGCGGCTGGAATCGAGACACATTTATACTGATGCTCTACATTTAATGGCATTGTATAATATTTCTTTTTTACTAAGTAATACTCTAAATCCATTTTTAAAGAGTACCTCCTACATTTTAAGGAAATTAGTAGTGCTGGGGTTCTTATTTTTTTGGATGAGGTGTTTCAATCTGACGGTAACTAAATTGCCCATGACAATTGAAACTACCTTAGAAATGTTATTTTCCCAGGAGGTGCCAAGGGGGCTGAGATATGAGTAATAATGTTAGAAAGGGAGCTTCTCCTCTTGCTATTATATCTCGTATACTTCTCTTCTGTTTTCTAAACTGTAGCACATGGTATTTTGGTATGCTGGAAAACCAGTGCTTTGCTTTATAGAGATATTGGAAAAGACCTCCCTAGAAGTCCTGGTTTTGCACCCTTATGATGGAAAAATAAATGTTTATATTTACATATTTATGATCCAGTATTGTCCAGAAGTGCCAGTCAGGTGTCAGAAAAATCCCGTCAGTGCAAATCTCTGTGTCCTTGTAAATGTCTGCTGGTGTTTTTAATGAGTTGTCTGGAATTAGTTGGCATAATCACTCAAATATGTCAACTTTTAAGCATTCAGTGATGGCCAGTTACCATAAATTTCAAACCTAACCTTAATAAATCCTCATACATCAGCTGTTGCAAGCAAGTTTTAAGCTACCCTAAAATAAATAAGGCTTTGACTGACAATCCCTTGTATAAACCTTTTGCACACCCTTTCCTCATTTAGATTTGCAATAATTTTTAAATATACTTCAATGTGATCTTAGGCAAGGAAGACTGTGGTGATTAATTGCATTTTGTCAGGCAACCCTTAGCATATTTCATTCTTTAGTGGATGATTCTGCTCATGCTTAAAAATGTAGTGACCTTTACTAAGCATCTGCTGATGAAAGTTTATCCATTCCTTGAGAGACAGAGGGAGAAAGAGAAAGGCTTGGAAGGAAAGCAAAAATACATTTTCAACCTGAAAATACATAGTATAGGGTGATTCTGGCTCCTCCAAATGTCTGGAAGCTATTTTGTTGTTATGATGGGATGGAAACATATTTAGAAACAGCAAGAAGTTGCTGAGAAATTGAACTATTGTTCTCTGGATTTATCTTCGGAAAACAAAAAATGCAAACATTTTGAAACATTTACTGTAAATATATAAAGGTGCTTTGTTCCTAGTGCATTTTGGCGTGCATGTAAGAACAGAGTCCTGTGAATGAAACTCAAGCATATGCACAAGTTTGAGGTTAATGCTTTTTTATTTGCTACTCACTTTAATGGTGAATTTAATCTCTTAGTTTGGGTATAGGACACATAGATAAAAAAGGGCCATGTTTAAAGAATAAAATAAAACTAACCCCCCCAAAACACATTTCCTGTTCCTGAACAAGAAACATTATGTAAAATAAGCTGAAGTTGATATTAGAAACAAACATGGGACTTTCACGTATCGGGTTGCCTCAGGACTAAGCAAAGACCAGAAAATGGCAAACCCAATTTATTATACTCTGTACACATTATAGAAACCATTTGGGTATTGACCTGAGGGTGAGGGTAGTTATATCTCATAAAAAGCAAAGGATTATCAAGCATACTGAAAAACACTGATAGTGGAAATTGCTTTTTTATTAATCCATGCTTAAATTCCCTGGCTGCAATTCTTATGACCTAAATAGTTGGTTAATGGGAAACCTCAGTGCTCTACAAAGTGTGTGCATGAGATCCTTGTTTACTTTCTTCTTTTGGAAAGGCTACACCACCTACTAATTATTTGCCATTTAAAATGTGTATGAAGTGTAGCATAAATTGTCCACCATTAAGTTGCTGGTGTTTTTAAACTGCTGTCATCAACAGAATTGGCATGTAACAGTCCTATCTGTGGTTCTGGTCTGCTGTTGGCACCTGTGGGTGTTTAATAATGAGTCCTTCAGGCGGAATGGAGCAATCACTGGCCAAAATAATAAGTTCAAGTATTACATGATAAAATGGAAAAAGTAAAAGCAAAAAGAGCTAACTCTTTTCCAACAGACTTGAAAAAGAAAAACATGTAGCCCAATGCCAATGAAGTAGTGGAAGCCTTTTGGCTGACTGCAGTGAATTTCGGATAAGGCTAAAGTGTATGAACAGGTGAGTGTTATTGCACATGGTTTTATTTAGCACCCCAATTTATTAGCATGAAGATTACTGAGAAAATGGTGGTTGTCTGCCGTTTCAGCAGTGAATTGCTGTTTAATGATTTTGGTGGAGTTTTGATCACTTATAATTTCACATCTCTTAGGTTACTTCAACTATTTTGGAATTTATTGCAAAAGGAAAGGATGGTGGGGATTAGCTGCCTGGGCAAGTGAGCTGAAAGGTTTTTTTACCAAATCATTTGAGTATATGAAACTGAGGGTTTGTCATGGAGAAATACCTTTCAAATATGTGCAGATGGATTCCTGTACATGGATGGAGGAATATGGTGTGATGCATTGCTGGAAAGAAACATCCTGAGCGCGTGGGGACATTTCCCAGTGCCTTGTTGTTTCTGTAAATTATGTACTAGAAGCAGTGGAGGTAGGTTCAGGGACTTAAAAACATGTGGTAGCTCATGAAAAAGTGTCTTCGTTGTGATACCTTGAGAAGTTTTGATGTACTTATTAGGAGTATATTCTAATCCCACCTGTGGTTCCTATTGGTTCTGGTATTCTTCACTGCCTGCTTTAAACTGTTATGGAGCATTTCTGTGCATGCTACTAAACAGGTGCCATCTATCACTTCAGAGGTGGGTGACGCTAGTCATGTGTAGAGATATATTTTGTAAAGCACTTTAGGATCCTCTGGGATGAAAGGCGCTATTTAAATCTGAGACTTTATTATTGTCTGTCCCCCTCTAC
Source organism: Nycticryphes semicollaris (assembly GCA_013400055.1). Classification (NCBI taxonomy): domain Eukaryota; kingdom Metazoa; phylum Chordata; class Aves; order Charadriiformes; family Rostratulidae; genus Nycticryphes; species Nycticryphes semicollaris. The sequence goes on from VXBJ01005006.1 coordinate 606,808, forward strand.
AAATAAATCACCTCGCAAAATGACTGTGGAAGAAATTACTCTTGCATAAATGAATTCATCCTGTTCTCCCACAGAGAGATGAGAAAAACTTTATAATGACTATCAAATTGTTTTACAACCAAAATATTGCAATGGTTGAGTAGTTTCCTACTTGTGACTTTGATAATGGGTTTTTGAAAAGTAACAGAAAATGTTTCCAGAAATTGGAAAATAAGATTAGCATATCTGTTATGTAGGATTCTTTGTTAAGTCGAGCTATTTCTTGTTTGGGTGATAATAGCTGTGCCTTTGTTAATTATTATTTCATATTGTCATTATTAGGCTATTAATAATTTATAGTAAAAGCTGCTTCTTTTTGCTATGTAAATGTTTTCATTCTTATTCATCAATCCCTTGTTCCATTATTAATGTGATTCATAAATACATTTCATTTAGATCTTCTTATAAGAGAAGAGATATTTGCTACTCTATTTTCCCTTTTGTTTGGATGTGAGGTAAAACAAGTGTGAAGGCAAGGGAGGATGTCCAGAGAGTTTTTAGGGGATGTACCCACACCTCTGAAACAAAGCAGGGATATGATAAAATCTGAATAACTCTTACGTTTTCTTTGGTAAATTTTATTTCTGTCTCATGATTGATCAGCCTGTTGTATTTGCCCTTTACATATAATGCTCATAGGCTTCTGGATGTATACTATAGATAGAAATGTAATGTGGCTTTACTATTTTCGGAAAACCTTGCCGAAAGACTCTGGTTTTTCCAGTTTTTCAGTGCTTTTCAAGTTACTGTAACCTGTATTCTGGATGAGAACTTTACAGAAAAACTACTTGAATATCATTTCATTCCACAACTTGAAAAAAAACAACCATAAACCCAACCAACCAACCAAGCAAGCAACCGAAACCTCTTGGAAGAGTTCAGGCGTTGCACAGTTAAAATGCAGTGAGCCTCTGAGGGAACAGAGGCTTCTGTTTGTAGGCTGTTTCTGCATGTCTGCCCCAGGTTGCCTATGAGTAAAATTTTGTTGCCATCTGGCTTTCCAGTGATGTACGTGACACGAAAAATTAAACTATGGGAAGGAAAAGAGGCATTAAATCTCAGCACCTTTTGTAGCAGTGCAGACAGGGCTGGCACATTGACATTCTTAAAAATGCCATTCTGAGGTTATTTTCAGATTCGTACTTGTAGATTAACAAGAGCTGAGAATGTACTGAGCAATGAGGAGAGGCCCCAACTGTTACAGTCTCTTTTAAGTTGTATTGGAACTAGTCAGGATGTCTGGACTTTGCATTGTTTTGGACTGGTATTTCCAAATTTCATTTCTCTTATTCACAGTTATCTTTTCATATGAAGTTTAAAAATATGCATAGTCACGTAAGTGACTTGTGCTTGCACCAAGGTCAGCTTTATGTTTCCACTGTCTCCTTAAGAGCCTCTTTCTGCCACTGTTCTCTGCACAGGTCTTACTTGGCTGAGGCTGAGCAGAGCTGTAGAAGCTGTACCAGCCCTGTGCACACAGCTTCACTGCTTCCTGGACTCTCCCCCTCCTGCGAATATCAGGTCTAGAACAGCTGGGAATGATGTTTGCCTTTCTCGTGACCACATCCTCTGTCTTCACCTGGAGACATACCAATTCACTGGAAATTCATATCGTTCATTTTCCTAGTTGCCAAGTTGTACCGTTACTTTTGCCCTCACTACTTGAGCCTCAGCTTTGCTGTGGCAATGCCCGCCTCCATGAAGAGGGAGTAGTGATCACGACAGCCAGTGCCTAATGGGCATGTTTGCATTCTGTCTTATTAAATGTCATAACACTATTCCAGTCCTAAAATTTACCACATGTTCGTGCAAGGCTTTAATCCTACTTCATCCAGGCAATTCCCTTGGATTTTGTGGAAGCAGCAGATTGTGTTAGCCCATTCCTAGGTTTTGTGTTAGTAATTTGAGATGAGAAAACCTGGGGTGTGAAAGGCACTTTTTGTATCATGGTGAATGTTAGTATTCAGGAATTGCTTATAACAATTGTTCTATCAGCCCCTACCTAACAAAAATGAATATTTAATAGAATGATGATTAGATTAATGTAATTTAGGCCTTATGTAAGGGAAATGTAACAAGGAGCTTTTTTAAAAACAATAAAAATGTCCCACTTCTCTATCAAATATTTTTTTTTTATTACAGGTTATAAAGAAGGAAAATACTGCTTTCAAATCCTGTGTTCTTGGTACTTGAGGTGTTTTTAAGTCCAAGAGCAATGAATTTTAAACTTAAATTAGTTGGGAATTAGTTTTCTGTCAGCTTAATCTGTACCATGATAAAATGCAAACAGTCCTTTATCTTTTCACTGATCATTTAAAATTGCTTCTCTCAAAGCATGAAATAATCAAGAATAATCATATTACTTACTATGGTTCTGTGACAGGCATCAACACTTCCAACGCCAAGCACTTGAATTTCATGTCAACAACAGATCATGTACATGGCCTAATAATTACATTTTAGGACAATGTGTTTTCATGTTTTACATTTTGTAATTGGAAGCAGTGAGCTTTCTGTTTTCAGAGGAATTTTCCATCTTCTCTTTTCTAAACCCCTTATTTTTCTTTTCTCCTTCTCCTTCCCCTTGTGGTCATGTTGGATCACCTGGATAATGGCAAAGTGGGCCTGTAAAAGGCAAGACTGTAGCACTTGGGAGGTGATTTAGCAACTTCCCTGGGGTTTCAACCCTCTGATGAAGGCCTGATTGAAAAGTAGCTCTCCCACATCCTTCCTTCTTACGGTCCTGTGCACTTTTCAGTAACTTCTGCTGGCCTAACACAAAGAATCGAGCTGTATTTGAGGTGCCCTTCAGGGAACAGTGATGAGGTCTGTAGCCTAATGTCATCTCCTGTGAAAATAAGAGAAAGAGAAGACATTTGGGGGAAAGGCAGGGGGTGGAAAGAGTTCAAAGGTCCCTTTGGAGGCTTATTTTGTTTGCCTCAGTATTCCAAAATAAAAGAGGGGATGTTGTGGGAACTGAGTTCTCTCTAGAGAATCCACCACTGATCTGAGCAGCGAATGACACAATATCATACGCTATGATGCGAATCTAGCTGAGCGGGTTAAAAACAGGATGTGTGTGTGTTTGTTTTTCAGCTGCATTATTGTGGTTTTTGTGTGACTCTGAAACAGAAGGCTGGTAGAGAAAGAAACCTAGCAATCAGCTCAGTTTGAAACACTCAATTTAAAGTGCCTTTGGATTTTGGAGGTGCTCTGAAACTCGGTTGCCAGCATTAAGGCTTTGATGTGTGTTGGTTTCCATTGCTGGGACTGGAATGTATATGTTATGAGGCTTACCATCACAGTACTTGAAATGCCAATATATGAGGGAAAAGTCAACCAGAGAGTTACTGTATTATAGCTTATTACTGACATGACAAGGTTATTTGTACTTTTATATGTAAACAACATGACACGCTACTGCTCATGAAAACTGGCGTAGCATCATGAAGCAAATGCAATATCAATGGCCTTCATCTTATAATACTATGACAACTCATAGTTTAATGCTTTAATACTTATTAGTAAAAGCTGTACAGATTTAATTGCTCCCTTGCACATCTATTCCTGTAGCACAACTAACTAATGCCATCCAGTGGTAATGGTACAGCATAAATTGAATGTGTCAGACTTGCTTACCTAGGATTGAGCAGTGTTGTTCATTGTTCTGGCTATTGCAAAACTTAATTAACCTGAAAACTACACTAATTAGTGGTAAGTTGTTTGTTCCAGCAGATGGCAAAAGCAGGGAATATATTTTGCAATAAATAAGACCATAAAACTTCTCTCCTAGTTATGTAAAACTGACTGGTCAAGCTGGGCAAGATTTCCTAGTTGTGGGGAGGATTGGAGGAGAGTGTTGAATTTTGAAATAAAGTTGTTACCTACGTTTCTACTTTACTGCACAGAACTTAAAATGTATTGAACCTTTCACTCCAGGTGAAAGCCCAAGGTGTGGGTTGGGTTGGGGTTTTTTTTTACATGAGAGAACATTCCTAATATGAAAAAATTGACTCACATTTGGTTATTTCTGCCTTAAATGTTCTCATACATTCAAGAAGTGAGATCTGTTTTCTATTACCAAGCTCTTGGGTATCTCCAAGACTTCACTGTCTGTAGAAATATCTAAATCTTTTGTGTCGTCTTCTTGGAAAAAATGGCCCCACTCTACATTCTTAATGAATGCAAGTGACTTTAAAGTTTGAGGAATCCTGCATTTTGCTGTGGGATTTTCAGCCATCTCTAACAGGCACTAATTGCTGCTGCTATTGTATTCCTTGAAATTTCCACAACCCTTGTATATACTGGGAAAATAATCCATGGCTGACAACCAGTAGTACAACTGAACTAAGGCTCAACGTGTTTTAACTGCAAAAGAAGCCAGCAGAAAATAGATGTGATGCTGAACCTTAGGTTTCTGAAAAGATGACCCTGGCTTGTTCTTGACCACACAAGCTGAAAAATAACATTTCTTAGCAGCTCTGTTCTGTTCTTGTTAACACATGATGTCAGCAAAAAAGACACATTTTTTCCCCCGTAAATGCTAGCTTTATCTTACTTTGCTAAATGTTAACTTTGACAAACCAGTTAACATGGACACGATGCCCAAATTTAAGTATATCTAACCCCAAAATCTTACATAAAATTAAGATTAAAACTAATTTTCTACATTATCCATATCTCTAAGCAGTATAAAACCCAATCAATATTCACTAAAGTAATTATTTTGGAAATTACACTGCAAATTTGAACTGGAATAACTGAGAATGGCAACAAATGCCACTCAAATTTCCTTGCCATCCACACCAATTGAACAGTGTCTGAAGCTAAGTATGGAGTAGAAACCCTTTTATTTAGTGCCAGCCTTATGAATGTTCACCCATCAGTATTCTGTTAAGCAGCAAGCTAACTGTATGCTACTATGTCAGGGTGTTTAACTAGCTGCTGTGTCAGTATGTTAGACTCTAACCTACTGCAGACTTCATGTGTGAACATACATGCAAAATTGAGGACGTAAACTAATGGTTTTTTCAGGCCTGGCTTCCGTGACAGAAGAGGTTACTGTCTGAAGCAGCCTTTTATTTTCTCTGCAGAAGTTTATTCTCTCCAATAATTTTGCAAGGTCTTAGTTTAGGTAATTTAAATAGGTGATCTGAGAGAGTCTGGTTAATTTTTGCCTTAAACAAATGCAGTGATTCATACAAACTCCACTCCCAGCAGATCAGGAGGGTCATTAATGAGCTCTTAGGGGCAGTAACCTCTTCCACAGGCACATCTGGATCTTGAAGGGAACACCTGCTCTCTGTCTCTGGCTCACTGGTATTAAACAGCTTGAGATCTATTGCATCAGAAGCAGAAATTGAACTATAAACCAGAATTTCTGAGACTGGCTCCTCTGCTCTTAATCCTTTGCCCAACTTGCTTATACAGAACCTTAAAAATCCAGACAGGCAACTCCACACTACAATAGCTTTGCACAAAGATGTGTGTGATAGTGACATTAAGGAGTATTTCTCCTTGCTCTTGTCCATACCTTGTGCAAAATATACACAACAAAATATACACAACTGCATGTTAGAACTTGGCTACTTATAATATTTTGGCAGAAATGCTTAGAATCTAATAAGAGTGTCCCAAATATTATGAGTTCCAATGGCACACATGCTGCCTAATAATTTGCATGGTGTAATAATGAAATTCTGTTTCTTTTGGACTACAGCCCTCAAAAAATAAAGAGCGCATATTGGGGGGGTTTCTGCATGACAACAACCACCCGTCACTGAATGCTAAAACCAAATTATTTCTATTATGTTTTGCCTCTTATTGTGGAAGATGCGCTCTAAAAAAAAGCCTGGATTATTTGTATAAGCTGAAAGGTCGTGAGTGATTTTTCCTGCCAACTAATATCTATTGCCAAAAAAAAAATTATTCAGACTGAAGTATATTAAAAAACTTTGACAGCACAGAAGACCTTTATCTGTGAGGGAACAGTGTTAATTATGCCACACACTGATTTAATCTCAGAGAGACCTGGTGCATGATTTAAAATTCATACTATTATTAATTTGCCTGGTACGCTTTACAGCCATCACATTTAAGAAAATGCAAGTACTGCCATTGCCAAGGAATCCTTAAACATTTAGCAGTGGGGGGGAGGAGGATGTGTATTTGTTTGGGGTTTTTTTTATTGTATGTTTTTTTGTTTTGGGGGTTGGTTTTTTTTTCATTTTAAAAATCTTTTTCAAGTAATATTGAAGAGACCTTTGCTCAACAGTGAGCTGGGAATTGCTGATGGCTGGCTGGAATACTGTGCTGCCTCTAACTCCCTTAGCTCCTGTGCCAGGTTCCAGAAATGTTGCATGGGAAATACGTGAACAGCAACAGCTGTAAGGCAGCTTATTTAGTACTCTGCAATAGCACATAGGAAAATTTTAAGAGGTAAAACTTTGTAATTCTAAAGAAGCCTGTCACGGTGTGGTACCAAAGGCTGAAATTTTTTTATGTAAAGCAGAGAAATAATCACTTTATTAAAAAGTATACTTGAAATTATGATACTTGCTTCTGGAGTATATGATCAAGTAAATGCCATAATTACTTCATGAATTAAAGTACCATTTTAATTAATGCAGAAACCAGAAATGTTTTCTGTTCCTAAAGATCTTAGATCAGACACTTTATCATGGCACATAACTTGACAATGATATAAAATTTGACTAGCTGATGCAATGTATAGTTTAAAATGGTGTTATTAATGAGAAAAGAGCTCAGTTCAGGCTGTAAAATGCAAAAATTCAAAAAAGATCTTATTCCATACAGGGTGAAAAATACTATAAATAAAAACCACTAATCTCCCACCAAAGAGAACATGAATAAGTATATTACTAATGCACCTGGGCAAAAATCATTAGGAACATAAATACATGTAGGAAGGAAATGAGTAGGTTGTGGGTGGTTTAGGGGATAACCAGGTGAAAAGAAGAGCGTGTTGTCATGTTGCTCCAGAAAGGGCATCTAAACAGCAGAGCACACAAGCACCAGTAAGACTTGCAAGATGTCTTTTTCACATCTTTTGCTGCTCTAGAAATGCATGTCTGTTCCATGATCAGTCAGTATTCCCTCTCCTATTTCTGGAACTTGGCCATATCAGGAGAGATCATACAACATGACTAGTGAGGCTGCTGGGAACTGGATGTATGTGAGGATGGTATATGAGGATGTGAATTCTGCCCTTTGGTGTAGGTGATCTAACTGGTGATCTAAGGACCATGGTCCTCTGAAATCTAAAGAGGTAGAGAGCTAATGTCATGGACTTTTTTAATGTGTCTATCCCTTGTCTGCAAAAGGGAACATTGTGCAGTTCAGTTGAAACAGCTGAAATTGCATCAAAAGAAGGGACATTTCAGCTGGGGCAGAGATGGTGCCCCTTGATGTTGCTGCCATCCTGGCCTGCCACAAGGCTGTAACCAGAGCATGTGTTGGTGAGATCTTTTGGATTGCCTGGCTTCTCTTGTGAAGGTCCTAGGTTTTATTAACCTACAGTGGAACTGGCATGGAATCATCACAATGATCAGGACATATGACAAACTTTTCCTCATCATTGATGTGCCGAGAAGATCTTAGCACAGCAGGGAGTTTTGGCTTTTCATTACTGAACAATGTAAACACTGACAAATAATTTACTGTGAACAGCTCATCCAGTTCTATTCTGGGCCTGGGGAAAGGACAGTTTGTGCACTGGCCATTCACATTCCTTACACAATAAGAGTTTTGCAGAAGTAATGCCTAAAAATTATCCTTGAAACTAATACCATTCTTGCTTCATCCTTAGTATAGAACAGCACTGACTATGTCTGCCCAGTTCCCCACTTTGTCAACTCCATAAAGATTTTATAAGCAGGTGAGAAAGGTGTCCTTTTCATTGGAAGAAAGCACAGTGCACAGAATACAGGTGCTTGCTCATGGCAAGAAATGAGGACTCAAATTCATGATGTGAGAGTCAAAAATAACCACACTGATGTACTTAATCAGTTACTGCCCTACTTAATCATTAGGATGTACAGCCACAGAGTTCTATAATTCGTGACATAGTAATGAATTAATTGCAGTCATCAGGCATATTTTCACATTTATTGAAACAGTATGAAATTGCTCACTGCTATTTATATTATCCTTCTTCTGTTATGTTTCTTCTACATAGTAATATTGATACAAATAATTCCTTTTGCTTGAAATGTGCATCTCTCAGGCCAAACCACATTAATGCTCCTATTGTACAGCTGTTAAATAAGCAGCCCATAGCCCTACATTTAGTTGATTTACATATATAAAAATGCACAAAGGTATTCTTCAAGCTTTCGTCGTATTAGTTCTGGCTTCTGAAAATAAAGACATAGGTGTCTTTTTTTTCTTCTGTGTTAAGCTGGGATTTTTTACAGTTGATTAGATATATAAAAGCAATTTTGTCTTTTCTTTTTCCTCCTCAAATACTCTGCTGAATCAGTAAACATCTCTAATTTCTGACAAGGTCACTTAATTATCAGTGGTGCTTGCTGCAAAAGAGCAGCCTTATCTCTGTTGCTTCTGCTTCTTTTGTGGAGCTGAGCATTACTGAAAAGCCTGATGCAAGTTCATTAATTACTATTCAGAAGCCAGCCTTAGTGCATGCAAGCATTTTGCCTTCCCTAGGATTTGCTTGTCATTATGAGTGGATTATCGCTGTGTTAAACATCTATCTCTCTAGTGTGCCAGTCCCCCAAAGATAGCAAGTTTGAAAAAGGAAGATAAGCAAACAGTTTTAAAAACCCTAAATAGTAGGAGTAGATGGACTTAAGGGAATCAAACAATGTACACAAAAACGAAGGGAGGTCAGTTTCTTTTTGCTTGACTTATTTTTCCTAAGGAGTAAAAAAGAGGAATGGTTTCTGCTTAAAGTTCCAGACTGTGACTTTGGAACTTCAGAATCAATTTCCACCTTCATAATGGATGTCTTGTGAGATTCTGGGCAAAACCTTATTTCTTCCTGTGTCTCATTGCCTCATCAGTACAGCAGGGATAATAATCTTCCTTTTATCCACGAGAGTCATGTTACCAGCTTTATGTAGCTGAGACATCTGTGTTAAGTGCACCTTATGCAAGTTAAGGTGGGGATTCTGGATATCATCAAAATAAAATATAAGTTGATCTACTATTAAGATTCAACTACTGGTATAAAGTATTATAGAACACTATACTAAAGAACAGAAGTATTGCCAGCCGTTTACATGTCTTAAAATAAGTAGCCACATGTGGTCTCTCTCTCCTCCCCTATCCATCATCTGTTCCTTGCCAAGCACATTTCAAGCAGTGAAATCAGCGACAGAAATAAGCCTGGAGATTGTCTCTCCAAGAGCTTTCTGGTTGGGCATGGTGTTGGTGTCCAAATTATTTGGAACCAGGTCACAGAAAGACTTGGCAATTGTTTTGGATAGTTGCAGGAAGCTCAGTGTACAGCTGTGATTCAGAAAAAGGACAAAAAACTAGCTAATATGTAGAAGAGGACAGAAAATGGTGTGGTGTCATTATAGACACAGACAGAGCAGAGAGACCAGCCTTATACATTGGGAGATGCTGATTTCAATAGAATTCTGCTTGCGTAAAATTACAGTTCTAGTGAATCAAATTATCTATTTCAGATCTCATCGTTTTATTCCCTTCTCCATCCAAAGGGAAAAAAGGTTCTACTTAAACAGTTTCCCTATGAAATCAGGTTGAAAAGGATTAAGAATGTTATCCTAGTGGAGAACCTCATAAAGTAAGATTGTATAAGAGGTATGCAAAATCATACACAGCATGCAGAAGGAAACTCCTATTTACCCTCTCTCATAATACAAGGACAAGTGAGATGGATCACTTACAAATTTTAAAAAGGCTAAAAGAAATCAGATTTCTTACACAAAGAAAATTTACCCTGTGGGACAGATAAGGGCTTAGTAGGATTCAAAGGGGATTAGACATTTGTATGGATAATAAGAACATCCACAGCTATGTTAGATAAGATTACAGAAGGGAAAAAAGATATAAGCACTCCTGCTTCAGGGCATCAGCCAATTACTGATAGACGTAGAGATTTTCCACTAGAATATTCTTCCCCTGGAAAGTGCCTTTTTGTGAAGCACAAGCGTCGTGCAGCGATGTGTTAATGTCAGCGAATCGTCCAATGGATTCTGCTTCCAAACTTGCTTATCTGGTTTCTTGGCAAGTTACTTAGAACTGGGAGTCTGGGACCTTGAGGGATATGTTGTAGAATGGTCTATTGGCAAATCTATTTGAGATGGTAAACTTCATTCCTATTGCTACACACAATGACTAGGAAAACATTCTACACAATTTGAGGAATTTATAAGGTCTCCTTTTCTTCCCAATAGGGAAATGCAGAATTTTAGCAATTTATAGATTTTTCTTGGAATTATATAACCTCTCTCATCACTGGACATTTGAAAAACGTTCACAGAATTTCTGAAAATATCACCAAGGAAAAGTTTCTATTCTGGGACATGGCCCTTCTCAGTTTGCACTTTCTAGTGCTGGTAGGGTGGTGGTTTTGGCCAAATCCTTATGCTTTATGTTCTTTACGTTCTTTATGTTCATTTGCTACTCGCAGCTTTCTTACTCGTTTTCATCTGGTCTTGTAACCTCCCACATGATGCTCAGGTGATTCTGTCAAGTCAAACTTTTCTTTTTTAGACCTTTGTAACACTCAGCAATGATAAATTAATAGCGGTGTAATCTCTCTCTCCTGGCTTAAGCAGGAAAGAAATGGATGCAGGGACAAGCCTAATTTTTAGCGTATGCTCGTATAGATTACAAAGTTATTCGTAGTAAACAGTTAATGCCTGACCAAGATCTCATCAAAATCTGTTGATTTTGGTTGGTTTTTTTAAGTTTAGGGGTTTTTAATATCAGAGTCAGAGAAATGGAGGAAGATAATTGCATAGGGTAATTGCTTTAAATGCTTTTAGATCTAAGCTGCTAAAAGGCTAGCTGTATAAAAGGAAAGTAACCATAATAAATATGGCATGAAACAATAGAGAACTCAGGCGGAAAAAGACTCTGGGACAAGACATTTTTGGCAACAATTCCATGTAAATCTCTCAAATGAGTACAGGTACTTAATAGGCAATTAAAAAGACAGCCCATGTAAATGAATTAATAGCTGACTCTTAAAATGCATTAGCTGCTCTGTAATTAATAGAAAATTATAAAGGAAATAAATGGTTGCTTACAGCCTTATTAAGATTTGAACATTACATCTTAGTCTGAATTGATTGGGATGGTAAAAAATTCAGGGGAAAATATGGAAAGCACAGTTAAATACTTATTGCATCTCAGCAAAATATCAATAATGTGCAATCATGTTCTATATTTCAAACTACTTATGCAAGATGACATTTAGGATGTTTGAATGTAGGTACTGGGAGAGGGATATCGCAGCCCTGTGGGAACTGGGATGGCAATCATAAATGAAGTTCAGTAGTCTAAGGTGGAACTTCTTATTCATTATTCAGTTAGCCAGTAATAAATTAACTGCTACATAAGCTCAGAATCAGTCTTTGGTGTCCTAATGTATAGCTCCATGACGTGTCCATCTATATACCAAATGCAACTTTCTCTGTTATTCCTAGGCTTAGTTCTGGGCTCACCTGCAACACTTAAGCAGATAGTTTGTTTGGCTTTCAAACTGGTATTCTGGCTCAAAGTTTAATACAACTTCTAGTACAGTAGCTGCTCAGGTATCGGAAGAAGTCAGGGCTCTGTAATACTTTCTAGAAATATTCTGTCCTTTGTCAAAATTTGAGTGTGAACTCTTGGAGCAACAACTATCCATTACTGAGTACAAGTGCAGTGGGGTTCTGGCAGGAGCTGGCAGCTGTAATACAAATAGTGTCATAATGGCAAAGTAACTTCCATAGCTGTCAGTTTGTACACATCATTCACATCACCTGAGTGGGTTGCATGATGGCTGAAATATTACTAAAGCAAAAAAAGCCCATAACCCGCCCCCAGCCCCAAACCCTCCAAAACCCCCAAGAAAAACCCAAACCAAACAAATAAAAAAAAAGGGAGGATTGTTCTTAGCTGGGAGCTCTGGGAGAAATATTTGGAGGCTCTTGGGTGCTAAGAGAGCCTAGATCCCACTTCAGATTTACTTTTCTTGACAGTAATAATGCACATTTTGTCATAATAGCCTGGATGGGAACAGAGCACTTTGCAGATGCTTCTTGACCTAAGGCATAGAAAGTGAATGCTAATTGAATAGAGTTTTTAAATGGCATTCTGGCCTTAGAGCTGCTTTTAAGAGATGTTAGTTGCCCATCTGACCTGTATAAAGTTGTTGATGTTTCCCTGGCAAATAGCTTGATGCAGCTAAATTAAAGGTAACTTAGCTCATATCCAGCATTCAGATCAAGAATAATAAGAAAGAATGGCAGGGAAATAGAAAAAATCATTTTCAGAGTAAAGGAGAGAATAAGGAACATTAATTTCAAGGGAAATACCTGTGTGACTTCTGACATGATCTACAGTGTTTTTCTTGTGCATTACATCAGAGCAGAGGAATGTCTGGAGTGTGCTTGGGTTCAAGCATCAAGTGTATCCTGAGAAGTCACAGGAATTTCGACATGGGACAAACTTCAAACTGAATAAATGAGTCTCTCTTCAAGACCAGAAACTACGGTAAGCTCTCTGATACTGTATTGCAGCACTGCAGTATTGCACCCAACATTTAGGATGCGGATAAGATACACAATTTTCAGTTAGTCCATTCCTGGAACAAAATGTACAACAAAGTCTGTATCAGGAATTTCTGAACATGCAAAGAGTAGCAGGTCTGCTTTTCTTCTTCACAGGTATGTTTGCATGTATCCAACGGATACATTTTCAACGAGATTTTTGCTTAGCCTGTGAACTTCTTGGAGAATGGCATTCAGAACTTTAGGACTTCAGAATCAGGCAACCTTCCTTGCATTTCTGAGTATTTAGGCCTCTGTCTGCTTTGTCAGTGCTCATAATCGTGTAGTTTGAAATTCCATTTTGATATTGCAGTTTCAGACTTGCAATGTGTTTATTGGAAGGTATCCATTCCGTCTGCAATGGAAATCTGAATTTATGAGTTCACTTATCTGTTTAAATTGATAGTATGCTATTATAGTTAGGTAGGAATCAATTTTTCCAACTCATTAGTACTGCAAATTCATTACTAATATTAGAGTAGTATCTGATAGTAATGTTACCTCTTTCAGATTGTTCTCCAATGTTCAGATTGTTCTCTGAAGGAAAAAGTACTAACTTCACACAGTCTTGTACAATGTTTGCTAAAGCCTCCATCTTCTTTTTTAAAATACTAAATTGTCACATGCAAAATTGATCAGAATAGGAAGGATCTGTGGTGCCAATCATTGAGCATATGTGTAAGTGAGACGTCGTTTCTAGCATCACTCAAAAATAAAATGCTATGCTAAAGTACCATAATAATCTCTTTTCAGCTCTTATTTGCTTCCCTCAAGGCTATAGAAATGGTTTCAAAATAAGGGAAAATGTCTTACTGAAAAAATAGCACCTTTCATAGTTCTCTTTTTTTCTTTTCCTGACTTATTTTCAGATAATGAGTGAAGAGCAAATGCATACAAAAACACTGTTCTCTGCCTATTTTGAAACGTTTCTTTTCCCCAGAAAGCAGTTATTTGTGCCTTGGAATCAAGAAGATGATTTTTTTCCTAAAACAAAACCTTGACAAACTAGTGAAATATATTTAGGGATTTGGAAGCTCGGAAGAAAAGAAATAAGATAGAAGCTGAGAACTATCTGAGATTTTTTTTCTTTGCATGTGGAGGTGTTGAAAAGCTGTACTTATGCTTAGTCTTTCCACCTTATCCTTTTATATTCATTTTCAAGTCACAAAGATTCTTCAGGGTTGATTGACCTTATAAGAGCCTTTTTTGAAATGAAACATTTTGGTTAGAAGCTGTGAATGTTTTAACAATCAACAGCAGACCAACACAATGATCCTCCTGTCATCTTCATAAGTTCTCTTTTCTAATATTACTTACTGTTCATGGTGTTATACAGATGTAAAATTCTCAGATGTAAGGTGCAAGGTTGAACTACAAGTTTTCAGTCATCACCAGCTGAGAAAGCTGCAGTTTTCTCTATCCAAAACTTTTGAAAGTTTTGCTGACCTTTTCTGGTCAAGTATCTCTTAACCTTGTCTGAGTGATCTTCTTTTAGATCCTCTTCTTCCATAAGCTGTACCCTATGTCTGTTCAGTCTCTATAAAACCGTACGAAACAATATAGATTCAAATTTATAGTAAAGTCATTGGTTTTCTACCTTTAGAATTCTTAGTGATTGTTAATTGAAGTCTAACATTTTCACAGCCTCCATAAATTTATCCAGAGCAGGCTAGCAGGGGTAGCAAAGGGCTGAAGTCTCGATGAGCTAGGGTGAGGAACCGTATAAAATACTGAAGTTACAAACAAAAAAGAGAGAAAAACCAATACATTGGGGTTAGAAATAGAAAGATTAAACAGTGTGTCAAAAATAATGTGATCAACATTTTCACATGCTTTATTTCATGGATTTACATGAAGTTTCAAAGTAACAAGGGCTTTACACAAATAATCTGTCAACTCAATGGACTCACCTATTGAGTAGCAATCCTGGGAGTAGCTCTGCTGATTTCAGCTGGACTTGATATGTTTTGAGTTGCTCAGATCAGTCAAAACTACACAGGCAGCAGAACATTATCAATGCAGGAGTTGACTTGTGATGTGTGCTTACAATTGTAGCTAAAAAGAAAAATTGATCTCAAGTTATGAGGTGCTGACATGAAAATGCTCGGAGGCACTGGTCAATTTTTTATGGGGTAAGTTTCCCCTGCCTTCAGAAAGTGTGGCTGAATGTGATCGGTGTTTAGTTCTCTGTTCCCTATGCCTTTGGGGTATTCATATCTATAAATTATATAGCCTCCATCTAGCCTGGAGAATCTTGGAAGTTAATGTAATAGTGTAAGAGATGTGCAGTGTAAGAGCGCACGTGGCACATTACGTTGGTGAGCACTCTAGGTACATTACATTACAAAGAGGTAGCTTCTGTAGAAGTTGCTGCCAGTCTTGTATTGCACACATTTCAGTCAGTGTTGTCCCAAATGCTTGTACAAATCTCTGGTGCACAGCTTGGGTATAAATGGCACAGTAATTAGAAACCTGTCTTAAAAAAATACCAAGACTGGTTGATGGGCATTAATCTAAACAACTCTAGGGACTTCATTTTATGCTTTGCTAGTTCTTTGCAGAGTTAACCCTTGTCTCAGCTTCAAAAATTTCAAAACAAGTCTTCTGCATGGCCAAATCATCAAAGGTTGTGTACTGAGACCTCTGTGGGAAATGTGCAATTAAACTCGAAATAAAATCAAACCACCTTGGTTTTTGAAGTTTGTTGGCAACCAGAATGAATGACAGTGATTAAAAGAATGTTAATGGTAATGCATTTTTGCCCAAACATTTCAAATTATTAGCTGGAGTTTATGGAAAGTCTGAACCCCATGTGTAGTCTAGCATTAAAATCATGATCATAGAACCATGACATGGTTAGAGTTGGAAGAGGCCATAAAGATCATCGAGTTCCAACCCCCCTGCCATGGGCAGGGACATGTCCCACCAGAGCAGGTTGTTCAAAGCCCCATCCAGCCTGGCCTTAAACACTTCCAGGGATGGAGCGTCCACAGCTTCCCTGGGCAACTTGTTCCCATACCTCACCACCCTCACAGGAAAGAATTTCTTTCTGATAAAGCCAAGCAATAAAAACACATCTCTTTCAACAAAACTTCTTAGTTTGTGAAAATAATGTTACATATTATATTAGTAATAATACTCAAAACATTTGCTATTTCCCCCCTTTTCAATCGACTACAAATATTTGTCTTTTTAACAACAACAAAAGGTAACTGAAATAAGTTAAATGAGAAAACTAAAAGCCACAACTGTAGTTACTTAAGTAGTCACTGAAGTCCAAAGCGAACATCAGAGAAAAGAATGCTCCTTGATTTGTTAAAAGCAAAATATAGCTTTAGAACAAGATTATTTTCTTTGTCAAAGAAAGAGCTGATCAGACTTCCTAAAAAGAAATAAATAAAAATCACTGGATTTACTGATAATCTTACAGCTATATACATCTGAGGGCAGGAAATCGATCACTCCACGAACTTCAAAAAAAGGTCATTTGGCAGAGTTGTTTTCATGGAAGAAAAGAACAGATTTAAACCAAGAAAGATATAGGGTTCCCCCTGCTTGAAAACATATGTTCATACTTGCATCCTAACATTTAAATACCTAAACCTTTGTGAGTTAATAGATAAGCTGCAGGTGGCAGACCACCAGTGGAGAAAAAATGTATTTTGTATCTTAGAGTTAAAAGATCAAATGAGGGTTTTCTGCATCCTTCCTTAGTCACCCATACTGAGTCATTTCGAAGTAACAGATTAACCACAAAAGAACGTTGTGGTCTGGAATGCTGATTAAAAAGAGCCCTGAGCTTCCACAAGCCATAATTCAGAGTGTGTAGAGCAAAAAAATTGCTTCAAATTTCTAGAAAAACAAGTTAATTTCAATATTTTTAAGCAACCACTGTACACATTATCTAGTGATAACTGTTTACATGACAGAACTGGAGAAAGAAGCCATTGAAGAAACGATCCAGTATTTCTCAAAGCGTCTCAGATTATTTCATCAAGGCAGCAGCAGGAATGAATGCTTTTGCTAGAAGGTCAAATGAAAGAAGGTGCTTGCCTATGGATTATATTTATCCTGGGCTTTGTACTCATGAACAAATCCTTCACCTTTTAATTTTTTAATTCTCTCTTACAGAAATAGTTCTGGTTCTCGCTGTTCTACTTGCCAGTCTGCCTCAGTTCCACAGCTTCCCACCCTCTGAAGTGGTGAGCATCCATACAGAAAAGAGCAGAGTTTCTAAGGAAGCTTTGTTAAGACATCTTTGAAAGCAACAGGGAAAAACAGCCACAAGGTTGCCAGCTCCTACATGGCAGGGACACAGAGTAACAACATACTCCATGCCAATTTTTCTGGTGAAGTGCCTTGTTTCTCAATCTATAGACTTGAACTAGATTATATTTAGCAAAAAAAGCGGACACAGTTCTGGCATTGTCAGCAGAGCTACACTGGTTTACAATAGCCACTTCATAAAGAAGCATAGATGTGGAAAAACAAGTTTATTCACTTGTCACTTGAGTAATACAGATTTTGGCCACCTCTCTCTGCCCATCTGCATGTGAGTGTGCCCAGGACACCCTGACACCAGCTGAGAGGCTGCTGCTCTGCTTCTCTCTGGTGCGAAGCATGTTTGTTCTTGGCTACTTTGACATGAGGCTTATCTTTCTGTGAGAGGGGTTTTGTTCCACAGAGCTGAACTCCAGCTGAAGTTAACATTCACTCAGCATGCTGTTCTCCACTCAGATGTTGGGATGCTTATGGCAGCTAATTTAGTCTGAAGTTCTGGAAGGATGTGTTTACATCTTATAAAACTTGAAAAATACTTCATTCTGTTTCTGTCTAATTTTCCTGCAAGCCTTTTGCATCATTACAAGTCTGGCATCAGGATCTCTAACTTTAGCTGTCTATGTGATAGGGTCTAAATTTCTCCTCTAGAGACAAACTGGGTTCAGATACTATATAAGGGTGGATGGAGGCTGATCATGAGGTACAGGGGGCTGTGGGCCACACTGGAGAAAACTGGCTGCAGGAAGAAGAGCCACTTCCTTGTCTACACCTGCAGATATCCTACACAAGCCAAATATACCAGAATTTTTATGCTTCTACAGCTTTCTACCTTCCCCTTTTTAGCTCACACTATTACACAGTCATTCTACTGCAGCTCCTTCCCTGCTAGAATTCTGCCAGTCACAGTGCACTTGTTCACATGTATAAACAAGACAATATCTCTCCTTTGTTGCACAAAGGTGTTAATAAATGCCTGGATTTGAATTAAAAGGTGATAATAGAAAACAGAAACCCCAATGTGTCAGTCCTTCTGATGCCTGCAAAACACCATCTGATGTCTCAAACATCCCAAAACAGCTGTACGTGAGCTGACCAAAACCTCATTTATAAAAATAAATCCTTAAAAAACTTAATAGAGAGAAGTCTGTGGTAGGTGGATAAGGAAGAATTAACAACAAAAGCTTGAAATAAACATGGGAAACAATTTTTAAAGGCTGCACCAAAAGACTAAACCAGAATTGTAAGTGAAGTTTGGCTATTAGAAAGAAAATAGAATTGGAAGTTTTATTCTTCATTTTTTTTTCTCTATTAAATCAGAAAACATTGAATATTGTAAGTGAAAGTTCTCCATTCCTCTCAGGATGATCCTACCTGTATTTTACTATCAAAAGATTTTTCAGTTGTTCTTAATTCAGATTTTGTACTAGTTTAAAGGACTGAATATTGCAAATGCTCCAGAATTCTTGCTTTGAAAAAATCTTCATTGTGAATCTTTGTTTGCTATTACTAGAAGGAGCCTGTTAAGATCATTGGAGTACCTTTTGTTTGTCAGTGATGATAGAAAAATCCACCTCAGGTGTATCTGATGGAACAACTATTCAGACGTGATTGATTATGTGGTCATCCCAGCTTTGTGAGGATCAACAGAGCTAAGTTTCAGCTGAAACAAACACTGTGGTTTCTAACACATGCCATATCTGGCGTGGCGACTGCTGCTTCACTGCCTTGTGTCTACAGCTGAGTGACTGTTGGGTTCTCTAATGTTACAGGTTGGACATACCCAGCCTACAACCACAGTGCTCTTTCCTTCCCTCCTGCTGATATACATAATTCCCTCACCTACTTCCCCCATCTCAGACTGGGGTCAAAATAATCTGCACAGGTGAGATGACATTTTTTGCAGGCTTCTATATTATTTTTCCTTTGGCAATCAAGAGCCTTGCAGCTCAAAAACCATGTAAGCAAAGGATGTTTTAACCCAAACTGATTCCAGCCAAGATGCTAATTCTTCCATTAAATTCTGGCCAGATTTTCTTTTAATTAACTGCAGCCAAACTACAGAGTTGGGGGATAAAAAATGCTATTAACCCTAAAAATTCTACGATTAACCTAAATTCTAACCTTTTTTACTTTTTTACACTAAGAAATTGAATCACAAGCACAGTGTCAGCTGTAATTACCAGCACCCATTAGAGGGCCTGGGGAAAGCTGCCACTTTGGGAGGTTGCTGTGGTTTTGGAGCTGGTCAATGCCCTTGTCATTGTCCTTGCTGCAGCTCACTGCAAAGCTCATCACGCCGTGGGCTGTAATGGAACCTCCTCTGACTGGAGTCTTGAAGAAAACTACGTGTATGTGTTATCACTAGGCTACACTGCTCATTTCTAGAATGTTTGGCACTGGTTTTACTTCTTCCTCTGATTATTTCCTCACAGTTTGTCTATCTACAGCATTTCTGAAATTTTCTGAAAACTCCTCCCTTCCTGCTGTGCTCCAAGTGAACCATATGGTTACGTATCATGCTGTTACACCCAGGAAGAGTGATGGGTGTTCAGTCTCTGAATTTCTCTCCTGTGCTTCCTTTGTGATTTTTGAGAATTTCGTTCTGCTCTAGTTGAATATTTGGTAGGCAGGATTAACAATCCAAGCAGGTTAGAAGTTCTATGATGGATCTTTGTTCCCATCAGAAAACGTAACTTTAAGGGGGAAAAAAAGCCAGTAGGCTAACTGACTGCATAATTTCACTGTAAAATAAAATGAGGTATTTTATTCTATTTTGACTATTTTCTTAATGCAATATCTTAATATTTGGTTTAAATATGCTTTTCAATTTTAGATTATTCTAATTAAACTTCAGTGTTACAAATAATCACAATATCTGCACAGAGTTAATTCTGTTTTTACATTAGGTTTTCCAGGAAATATTTTTGGTATTTTTTTATCAGATGGAAATAGTAAAATAACATTATTGCTGTTTCATACAGTATTGTTGTTTTCCACAGGAATTTTGGCTGGCTCCCATAACACTATTCTTATCTCCCATGTTTTGTATCTCTGTTGTTCATCCATATAGTAAGGTCTTCAAAGCAAAATTATGCAGATAGTAATTGTTGTAGTCTAAGAGTATTTTGGAACTGTAGATATTATTATAAAGGTAATGATTTAAATGCCTCCACCAATATAATTAGACTCAACAGTAGCAAGAGGCTATACATCTAGTGAGTAAATGACGCTAACTTTATATTTATGGCATTCAGGCATTTATTTGCTTTATTTTGATATTTTCTAGGTCAGAAATTTTAATATGAATTGATTTCACATAATGACAAATCACCAGTGTCACAGCTGTGATGTGTTCAACTCTCACTTAAGATTAAGATGTGCCTGGATGCCAAATCATACACCATGTACCTCAGTGAATAGTGGAATATATTCCATAAATTGATATGCTCATGATTTATCATAGCTTTGCTAGCCCTAATGACCCCTATTCTTTTTATTACAGTCTTGTGTACATTTTTACCTTAGGTATGTAGACTTAATCCACTCTGTCATCCCCTACTGTGAGTCAAATCAGAAGCCAGACAAGCCTAAACTCTAATTCTTAATTTCTATATACATACATATATAAACATAAAAACTTACTGATGTGTGCTTTTTACTAAATCACACAGAACTGGCTTTGGTTAAAAGGGAAGGTATTTTCCCTGAGACTCACTCAGTATCAGCAGTGTTCAGTAAGTTGCATAAACCTTGCTGACTTCAGCTTTCTGCAGTCACACTAAATATGAAACTGACTCTTTTTCTGGGAATCTTGTCCATGGAGGAAAATAGAATAGATAGGGATAACAGCAGTGACTATTATGATGTTTGCCAAGAGCTTTCACTTGTGGGATCTTTTTTCTGTTCCTAAAATTTTAAGTTAATTTGAACCAATTGGATAGAAACCTCATGTGCTTGCTGTCAGCCTGGGGCAGTTTTCTGTGGCAAGTTACTATAGCCCTTCCCAGCTTTTCCTGGGCTTTATAGTGCTCTGTTAACAGAGTTTTGGAGAAGGAGAGCATGTGGTGTTTTCTTCTTGTTTCTATTTTGCATAAAATTTTTGTACTGAGTTTATCCAGCTGTATTGCACTTCTGTTTGAAGCCACATTACATATTTGGTCAAAATGTCAATTAGTTGTAATGAGCTGCTATATACCAGTTACTGTAGACACTAATGTATTCATCTTTTCAATGAGAAGATGCAATATCGTGCATTTTTATTCTTAGTACAAAATGACAGGGCTTGATTCCAGTCTTTTGTACATCAGAAGGCACACCCATGTTGTAAGATCAAGAAGACTGAATTGCATAAATAGTGTGAGCAACATCATGAATACATGAAACTGAAAAGTAAGAGTAATTTAAGGGATACCGTTTTCATTGTTCATGTTTAATAGTGAGGAGATAGTCCTGCAATAGAAGCATCTCATCCCAGAAGGTGGGGAGTTGCTTTACAGATGAGGTTCTCCTAACTGCGTTTATGGTCCTATTTGCTCATTTAATAATCTGAATTTTTATGATCTTAAGACAGAATTTCTCTGAAGAAAGATGTAAGACAATTCTTAGATATATCCAAACTGCTTTTATTACAAGACTGTGAACTTTCAGGTGCTGAAAACTTTTCTGTGGCTCTGATTCTGCTTTTTTACTCAAAAAAAAAGAAGTATTGTGAAGTTAAAGCTCTTGGTTGCAGGTTGAGTTGTGAACCTGATAATACATTGAAAGACCTCAGCCACTGTGACTACTCCTTTATACTTCAGGGGTAGCAAAGGATAGAAAGGATGAACATAAGATTCAACTGACTGACCACAGCCTTGTAACATAGGTGTCTGACACTGCGCTCAGAGAAGGCGGTGTGACCTCACCAACTGCTGCACTAAGCAGGAGAGACAAAATTTTAGTCAGACTGTCTTTTTCAAAAGCAACCTGGAGCGTTTAGGACTCAGTATTCTGAAGACTTACACCCTGAACTCCTAAAGCACACTTAAAACTATTTCTTGCTGTCTGGACTGTACATGTGTTGCTTCTGGCTGCAGTCCAAAAGTCAGTTTAGCAGATGAGCTTGGGCAGAGGTAGAAGAGCTTGTTCACACTTGAGTCTCTTCCTCCAGACTGTACAGTTTCACCTGGTTTGAGTTCATGTAAGACACAAGGACCACAATGCAGATTAGCGTGTATGGAAATAGGGAATTTTTGTGTTGTTCAGCCATGCCAAGCCTTTAGCACTGAAAAAGGGCCTTTGCTGATATCTGTGTGTAGGAGGGAACTCCAGCAAGTAGTTCCTGGTAATCCTTCCCCTGCTGAATGGAGTCTGGATAATAAAGCACCCGAAGTTGTGACCTGTGAAAGAAGCAAATTAATGTAGCCATCACAACTGCAGGCATCTGTCTGTAATTTCATGTCTGCATCATTGCTTCAAGCTCCGGAAGGTACCCTGGCAACCTGTTGTAGCGTGAAACCTGTAATTACTTCATGTACAACACTGAAGAAAAGACAGGCTACTATGAGGTTAACAAATCAAGCTCTGCTAGACAAATAGGAATGGCAAATTGTAAGCCCCTGGGCTCTTGTGACAAACACGCCACTGCAGAGCGCTTTCATTTATTATCAGGGGAGTTCCAGCACCTGTTAACATACTGGCACCTTCGGGCTGTCACCAATTCCATGCCTTGTGTTTAAATCAGCTATGCTTAACATTCAGCTCCAGACTGAAATCCTCTCTGAGATACCACTTTGTGTATTTCTTAGGTGTTCCAAGTACTTGCTGATGTATTTTCTAAAATATCATACAATTTGGATCGAACATAGTGTAACAGTAAACCTTTCTTTCTTCTTTTTCCTACCTGTAGCTTCTAGATAATTTTCAAATTGTGTAAATAATTTATGACCCTTTTATTTACATGATTGCAAGTTACAGTCTGTTTATTTCTTATTTATTTGAGCATTAAAGTGGCAAACTTTACTGAGCTCATTTAAACTTTTCCTGATTTACATTGGTACAGTTGAGAAGCAAATTGGAACCTCCATGAAGAAAAAAAATCCCAGGATATGTATCTTCTATTCCAGTCACTGGTCTTGCTGTTAACATGTCTGTGCAGGAGAATAATACCCTTTCCTTTAAAATTGCAGGTCCTGACAGAAATGTGTATCATTGCGCTTTAAGAGATGTTTTAAAATCTCTACTTGCAAAACTAGTATTTGTATTCATTTTACCATTACAAACTTTCAGTTTTCTTAAGAAATCAGTACTTTTTATTTCATGGGCTTCTGTATTGGCCAGAATGACTCTTGTACAATGAGTTTTTGCTGAAAATTTTTTTTTTTTCATTTTCTCCCTGCAATTCTGATTGCTTCTCATACAGCAACTTCATCAGTCTCTCCCTTCTAATCAGTTCAAGTATTTACTGAGTAAATAATTAGTACTACTTCAAGAGTCACAACAGAACTAGTGTTCCCCTCACCATTTAAAAATCGATATATTTACTTCTTCTCTGTATATTTTTTAAGGCTCTGAGATATGGTGTGTTTAAGTTGTAAGAATTTGTAAGAGTTTGTGAAGTAAGGGTGAGAAAATGAATCTTGGCTTCGTTTTCCAGCCTTCAAAAACCTCTGCATCTCAGGGAGCAATGCCATATCAGATATCTGCCTGAGTCTGGGCTTCAGTTATACGTCAGGGCTCAAAACACCTGGGGTTCTGGCTCTCCCCACAGCACCCAACACCTGGTTGGGTTCCCATGCGTTCCCACAGCCATCTATCAGGGTGAATTTAGACATCCCTGTTTTCATTTATATCACCAATCTGTTTTGAATCATTTTAGGTTGTGGCATTATTAATGTCCTATGGCAGGGAGCTCTGCTGATTATTATCCATTGAGCAATTTTAAGTTCTGGTCCTAAAACCTGCATGACAGTAAATTGCGAAGGCTACTGACAGATATTTTAAATGTGTTTACTTCAATTTCATCAGTTTTCCAATTCCTGGAAAAGATTAATAGGAACTCTTAGAGCATTTTATGAGACTCATTAATTTCCTTTTAAAATAAAGCCAAATAAAATAGTCCAGTATTTTCCTGCAGAAATTTTGTGCTTTTCACAGTATTTTCATCAGATTTCCTTGGAACTGTTTCAGCTCCACATTTTTTGACCAGAGGTAGGAGAACTCTAATGATCGAGGTTTTTATTATTATTATCAGCAATTTTACAGCTGTATGTTCAGAATTATTTGCCTGAATATGATATAAAAGAATTAATACTTCCACCAGAAAGAGCAACAAAAAAAATGTGTCATCATGTTCTTGGGACAGTAAAAGAGGTTAATGTCCTAGAGACAAAACCAGCTTTACAGTAGAAAGGCCTCTCATTTTTTCATTTAATAATTAACTTCCACTCACGTGCCAAATGCTTGTCTTGTTTTCATACTGCTGAAAAGGAGATGCGACATCTTTGAAGCTTACCCAAATATTTGAAAACTTACAATTTTTGTGATCACAAAGAATTGCTTGAGACTGACAGCCCTGGGCAAACCTGAAAAGAAAGGAATTACAAAGCAGCTTGGCCAAAAATGGAACTATGAACAATTATTTGTCTATCTGACAGAGAGATTTAAGGGCCCAGTTTTCCGCTGAGTTATGCTTGCTTCTAATCATTCTAATTTCATAAAAGGTAAGATACTGATGTATTAATCTGCTGTTCCTACTGTGGACAGAGCTGGACAATCAATCAGATAATCTAGATTTAGTTTCCAGCTCTTTTGCTGTTGTGCTGCATCATCTCAGGCAGTTCATTTTGTTATTTCCATGTCTCAGTTCCCTGGTATATAAATCCGTGTGGTGATGCCTTGTTTTATCAAGCCCTTTAAGTTATTAAATGAAAAATATACACTCGATTTTTAAAACAAAAAAAAGGAAACGCTTACACTTTAAAACTCAAAGGTGGGAGAAGGGACAGATAAAATACAGTTAATGACATTTTCATTGCTGATTAATGAATTAGCCTTTTGTCCATTTGAATTTGCAGAGATGTTGTTATGTTGTTTTCACTGTGGGGTTTAATGTGGACTTGGATTAATGGACAGTGACTGGAAACTCTAAAGTGATTTTATCTTTTCAGCCAGAAAGCATAACTTACCTTTTGTCTTGCCTTGAAATAGCTACCCCAAAACCTCAAAAACTACACTGGACCTATTTTTATGGTGTGAGGGATCTCCTTTTTTTTGTTCATTAATTCTTTTTCTCTAAGATAACTAAACGTCTTTTAATTGTCTTGCTATTTAAATTGGAGCAGATGAAAATCTGTCTAAGAGATGATTACAAGATGGACAAGGCTACAGAAAGTGTCTGTATTTCTGGCTGCACCACAGACCTCTTGCAATGATGGGGAAGTTGCTTTGGGCCTCAAGCTAGTGACTCTCTTTCTGTGCCCCAGCTGAGCCACAGTAACCATGGTGAAGAATTGACCCAGTGAAGTTGTGGGTGCCCCATCCCTGGAGGTGTTCAAGACCAGACTGGATGGAGCTTTGAGCAACCTGCTTTAGTGGGAGGTGTCCCTGCCCAGGGCAGGGGGTTGGAACTCAATGATCTTTAATGTCCCTTCCAACCTAATGCATTCTATTATTCTAATTCACTGAATGTATACATAGGCTTAGCCTGTTGCAAACATAAAATAAACCATATTAGTCCTTGTTTTTCATGCTGAGGTATAAGGTAGTATGTTAGCTGCCTGGTCACTGCAGGGTAAGAGTTCACAAGGTCTGCTGGCAGTCTGACGTAGGCTGATTTTGCTGAGCTGTTGGGTCTTGTCCTTGCTGTAGAGAATGTTGGCTGCATCATTTCCTTGCAGCAAAACGTTTTGCTGTGGGGCCTGTGAGATCAGTTGAAGTGTTTGCTGGCAGCCTCAGGGACCTCCAGCCATAAGACCATTGCTGGAGGCTCTCTGGGAGGAAACAATCCAAGTCCACAGAGCCTTCATTTTGAAGAGTGCACTTTTCAGCTCAAGCAGGGGCCAGCAATCACTGACTTGTATTCAGAAGGAGCAGTGTAACCTGGGATTTCCATTCACATAAAACCTTCAGTACTTTAAAGCATACCTTAAAAGTGCTCTTATTACATGGCCACACATAATGTAGTAACCAAAATCTGAATTTTTTTAACAGCTGAACTTTCAAGGTTCATTTCAAAGCTCTAATGAAGTACATTCAAATGGAGCTGGAACAGTGAAACTGCATTTTTCAGTTTGTCTGAAATGAAAAACTGTATTAAAACAAATAGGCTTCTATTAATCCAAAACAGAAAAGACTCTGGTTTATTGGTGAGATATAAATCCCACAGATTCAATTTTTACTCAACCTAAATTATTTATTTTATATAATTAGCATTTTTTATTCTTGCTTTATATTAACCCTTTCATAGCATCTTCCTATAATTCTTTCACCCTGTCACATAATCCCAGTTCTAAAATGCATTATTAAAACCTAATGCTGAAAAACTGTATTCTAAAAATTGTTAGAATGAAATATTTTAACTTTTCCTAAAAATGTTTAATTCTGAAAATGTCAGAATACTCTTTTCTTTTCTCAATGTTTCATTACTAACAAAGTACACAAATAACCTCTGTTGCCCAGTTACTAAATTGGTTTTGTTCTTTTATTCTAAAGAATTGCCCAGGTCTAACTGTAACTATTGTGAATAAATATTCTGAAATGCTAAACTATATTCTCATGAGAGGTTCTTCAGAGTCTGTTTCTCCTGAAGTTTATTGCACAATTTAATTTTTTTTTAAGTGCTGCTTGCTGTAACTCTATAAATTAAATATAAGGTGACGCAGAAGCAAACCATTGAACGCCATGGTTTTTGTTTATGGCATTAGCCCACACAAGGATCTGTTTATTATGAATTAATCTCTAATACCAAATCAATAAATCAAGTGTCTTTTTATACATAAAACAATGATTTTGCAGACTTCTTACTACTTTCATATTAAACCAAGTTGTTTCCCTACAAGGGGAGAAATTCTTCTGTGAATAATAAGAACATGCAAAGTTATTTGGGAGAGGGGAGGAGTAAGAAATAGAGCATTTTGGAAGGAAACATGTTGGTTCCTAAGACAGCTACTGAGGGACCTTACATATGATAGATCATGGTTTTCCCCTTCGGGGCGTTCAATACTCAACTGGGTGTTAGATGGAAGAACACGATTACATATCACTGGCATAATTTCCAGACAGGATGTGTGTGTCCAAGTTGCTTCCTTTGTTTCCATTCTTTACCTGATAACGCCCAACCAAGAGCTCAGGAAGTCACTGGGAGTTGACTGACCTTTGTTAGGCTAGTTATGAGTTAACATGCAACTCTATGATCTATTGCAATTGCATACAAAATCTGCTCGTGCTCGTGTATAAATCAGTTGAATTTTTAGTCAAAATAGTGCTAGAACATGTATTATAGAAAATCGATATGGAAAACATCTTTTCCTCATCAAGAACCTTTTATTTAATCTCTCCTGCAAGCAAAATACAACTGCAAAGTAATAATCATTCCTATGTCAATCATTATATGGGGAAAGACCTAAAAGACAGTGATACTTGTACCTATGGACTAGCAGAAGCCATCAGGCACATTATTTAATAAGAATTCCATGGCTTCTTTTTGCAAAGAGAGGTCATAAAGATTGACTCTTCTAGACTTCCTTGGAGAATATTAAGCTGTTGCACTGGAGCACCTTACTCCATCAAACTGTTCTGTACTTACTTTTATAGCTGTTTGCCTCTATTTTTTGTCTAATGCACCTTTAAACTTTGAAAGGCTCTCCTGTCTGGAGAGATTCATGGGTGTTTCAGCTCAGTGTAGACTGAGACAGAGACACCCACCTGCAGGCAATGCTTTCAGGAAAATCTCATTTTTGTTCCGTCTTTTTTCTCTTGTTCACGTCAAAGTCATTCAAACTGAAAATAGCTGTTGATCTTTGGCTCTGTAGAAATCTAGCACAGAGAAATCAGCAGACACTTTTTCACATTTTCCTGAATTGTTTCCATCCAACACTATAACATTCAGGAGTAGTATTCTGTATATAAAGAATTGGATGGCATTAGCTAAATTTATCCTATCATAATGGAATTCATTAATAAGCCATTGTGTTTTCTTTATGATAGTTAGTGGTGATTAGTACCTGGATTTTCTTCTGCATTCTGCCTAAGAATCAATTGTGACATTGGTTTAATGGATTAGTGTGTATTTATCAGGCACGTGCCAATAAAGCAATTGGTTCACTACCAAGTACTATCAATCTCTACTGTAATTGCTGAGCCCAATAAGTAGCTGCAGCGGCGATAACAGCATTGTGAGCTAATTCCTTTTCATATCACAAGCCATTCAGCAGAAACTGCCTCTTTATTATTCTTTCTCCATTTGTTGAGCCTATTGACTGCTAATCTGGATTAACATTGCTGAGTGGTGACAATAAATGGTAATAATTTTGCTTTTTTAACACTCCATTAGATGACGTTGATTGTCTGAGTGCCTTCCCCCTTCACAA
The DNA here is from genome assembly GCA_013400055.1 of Nycticryphes semicollaris. Lineage (NCBI taxonomy): Eukaryota > Metazoa > Chordata > Aves > Charadriiformes > Rostratulidae > Nycticryphes > Nycticryphes semicollaris. Next base: position 635,462 of record VXBJ01005006.1, read on the forward strand.
GACAATGCTGAAGTTCCTATTGTTCTGGTCCCTTCAGAAATTACATTCTTTAGGGCAAAAAGAAAATTATTTGCATGTGGGTAGTTTTGAAATCGTGGACAAGAATAGAGTTTTTAAAGAGCATGGTTGCTGACTTTTCTTCCTAAATAGGCTGTTGCACAAGTAAGCATCTTTCCTAAGAAATTGGAAGGAGAGGGAGAGGAAAGGGAATACCAAAGAAAGCACAAATATATGTAAAATCCAAATTTATTTATTTGGAATACCAAAACAGTACACAGGGAAGAAGTAGGTAATCCAAAGACACTCAGAGGAGGAAATTCAAATTTTGTGAGCCCTGACCTGGAAAGAAAAACAAAACAAAGGACAGTAAGAAGGAGGAAAAAACCTTCTGAACGTATGCATGGGGCCACATTTAGAAACAATGAGACTTCTTCATATGTACCGGTAAATTAAGATGATATGTTTTGATTGTGTTCTTTTGGCACAGGCAAGATGAAAAGTTCAAATGCTGGCCAAGGAGAAAGCATAAAAGTGTATTTTTATGAATCAGAAATGCGGAATCCTTATTATAATTCATAACTCCATGCAGGTTTTATTGTTTTCAAATCACACACCAGTGGCTGTGCAACAGAATTCTCAGTTTAATATGTAATGAGAATGTTATTCAGTAGCATATTTTATTAGGCATTAGAAAGAGTTATGGAGCCATCCGTATGATGTACATTACAGAATGTGTGAAGAAATCAATGAGGATTTTTGCTTCTCTACTAAAGAAAATATACTTTAAATAATTGCTATTAACTGATAGTACTTACCAGGAGGCCTGTTTTTGTATAATGGAACAAAATGGAAAAGGATGGGGGGAAAAAAAAAAAAAGAAAAAAGAAAGTAAACACAGAACTGGATTTCATAGAAAAGAAATTAGTTCTATTTATTTGGACTAACATGCAGTCTTAAATTTGATCTTGTGTAGAGAAATCAAAAGATGGAGCTTTAATGTTAGTTAATACTTAGTTTTCAGAAAAGATAACTAAATGTCCTCTGAATGTTTTTGGATTACTTCTATGGTTAGAAAAAAAAATTGTTTAAAAATGGTTTAAAGTAATGAAGTTGGGTAGAACAACAAAAAAAAAAGTAACATATTGGTAAAACATCCTTTGCATCTTGAGACAGGATGTTGTTTAAGGGCTGAGATAATAGGACTGCAGAGGTTAGAATTTAAATGCTTGCTCCAGATGAAGACTTTCTGAATGTCCTTGGATAAATCAGCTGATAAATCCTAAAGCCCCCCCCTTGCTTGGTGGCTTTTATTAGTACTATTTACTTGACCATTGTGCAGCAGCACATAGCACAGCAAGAGTTGCTTTAAATTTTAGTGGATGATGTTTGGAGTCTCTGTGCCCTGCTACAGTAATAGAAAATACTTCTTAAATTGTGAAAACATTTGATATAACCCTTGTTCAATGTAAACAGAATCCACTGAACCTTCTGTGTGTTACAGTTCAGTTGCCTGTTGTATTTTTCATTATATTTGAACACTGTGCCAGAACCCACTCAGTTCTCAAACACAGTTTTAATGTCTATTTTCTTAACCTAGAAAGAAAAAGCGTCTTCAAAATTAAATGAGTCACAACAATAAAGGAAACTAAGATAAAGGGAGTTATATTTGTATGTATAGCTTGAGTGTAACACTCAATGGTACTATGTCTCCTACCGTATCCACAATTTCAGGAAATGCCATCCTTTCATATGCAGTGCAACCAATCATTGTCACAAATCATCTTAAAAGGTGTTTACTGGCATTACTGTGGCATTGCCTTTCTAGAGACAGTACATATTTAGCCAAGGATTCAATATAATGAAATCAGAATTTCTGTTCTGCAGGTTTTTGAAGCCTCTTGCAAAGGACCTATGTATATCTGAACTGCAAGGACATTCAAGAGTTCAAATAAGGGGTTCCCATTTAGCATAGAACCAAGAAACACTTTATTTAGCTTTATATAAAACAAACCAGTATCCTCATTATTTTAAAAAAAGAATCAATCTCATCCTGCAAGACTTCTACTGGTAGAATAGATACTAGGGAAGGGGATTTGTGTTGTGAAACCAAGTTGAACTCCAACCCATATTATTCCTCAAGCGAAAAAAATCCTTCAACAAGTAGTCTGCTCCATGTAGTGTCAACCAGTAAGCAGGTTCCTTAACTACCAAAGTGCTTTACTTTATCACTTCCATCATATCCACAAAGAGGGGCATAATTAACTTACAAGTTCTTTAAAGCTACAAGCACCAATTCTTTTAATTGGTTAAATGTTAGAAACTTACATTATGCAAATGCAAGGAGGGTTTACTGAAATTTGGTCTAGTGATAATCCATCTGTCTTGGATAACGGCCAATGTACAAGCAATTGTGCCACTTTCAAAGAGCAGCAGAAGAAAGATGTCTTTTTCTTGTTCCACATCACTCAACATGATCTCTGTATACTTTAATATTCCTAGCAACAGGCACAATAGCTTTTCTGAATAGGATTTCGGATAGTCTTTAACAGGAACAGCTTACATTCACGTTGCTATACCATACTTTACCAAGAATGTTTATCAATGCTTGGAAATTGCACTATAGAAATGAATATGTTTCATTCTTTTACAACATGCATAGTATCAACTCTTTGTAGCAGCTAGCAATTTTCAAGCAGAGAAAGCTCTACCCAGTTACTTGAAAAAAGCAGCATGACAGAAATAGGTATTTTCCACCAGCATTCAAATGTTAAAGTAGCCAAGATAGAAAGACAAATCCCTTACTGCTGCTGTGCAGCTGGAGCATAGACTGTTAACATTTTTTTTTAACTGCTCGGCTCACTGCTTACATCTAATGTGTTTTAAAATGGCGTGATAATATCTTAAATTAAATGGGTACATGCACAATTTCATTTCATTGGAAACATACGTGCAATATATTTTCTCAGTTCTTTATAAATATTTCTATAGCAGACTTTATGTATTAGGAAGCTACAATGATCATTTAATTTATCCTCCTTTAGAAGACATATAAATGTTGCTATGTGAGGAGCCTGGCTTTTTTATGACATTTGTATTGAATTTTATGTGGGCTGTGCCCTAAGAGATACTGCAAAGTCTCGGCAGTTGTGAGGGGCCTTCCTGGCCAGACAGCCTCACCGGGATTCTCACCGCCTTCTCTTACAGAGCTAGGTCAGGTCTCCGAATCTGCAAACCACAGTCGTGTAAAAATATCTCCAATTCTGTGAACAGCTCCTTACACTTCTAAGTAGAGAGCACCAAGGAATTAAGTTTAATCTTGTAAGGGCTGAAGAACCAGGTGTTCCCATGTAGGAAAAAAATCACATGAACCCATCACATGGTTAGCTTCAGGGGCTGGAGGAGCTATGCAGCGGTTTGCACAGTTGTATTATATACGTGTTTCCATTCCAGGTGGCACTGAGTGATTGAGAATGAGTAAAATCACACATTGGAGTGTCCCAGTTTGTTATTAGAAACACTGAAAGTGCAGGAGATTGTTTTCTAAATTGTTTCTGAGATGTTATTACCTTTCTGCTCTTCAAGTGAATCTTGCAGCAGCCAAATTCTCTGTGCTGTTAAAATGCTTCAGATGCTGCCTGTAGTTTATTGTTCCCTTGAAGCAATTTATTTCATTATAATGTACTCATGAAAGAACATTAGTGTTTAATTATTAGGAGAACTATTCTTGGCAAGGCTCAGACTAAAGTATGAAGTCCTTGAGTTGTTGCTGCTCATCTACTCACTGATGGTTGACAGAGCAAATGTCATGCAGGTTAGTTCAGTGCTCTCACGCAAATAGTATCTGTTGTGAACTTTATCATTTTTCCATTAAAAATCTTTTTGAGAGTAAATCCTGCCAATTCAACATACTCTGACTGACAGAATGAAAACTAATGCGGAAGTAGATTCGCACCAATGGAAGCGAAAGCGCAATATGGTAATACCTCTGTGCTGTGAGGTGGTACCAACAGGGTGTGAAGAGAGGAGCAGAAGCGATCACAGATCTGGTTTTGCCCTCTGTGCTGGCAGAGGAATTTCATTCTAGTTCACGGTGTTGGTTAGTAATGCTGATTCCTAGGTATAAGCAAAAAATTCAAAGTAATGAACATTATCATAGGCCTGAGGTAATGGAAGGAAACTTTGATGGGAATCCTAGTCTTTCTGCTCTAATGCTGTACCTTAGTATCGCTTCAGTTAAGGAATTACCTTATTTATTTACCCTTAGTCATTCAAAAGCAATTTTGCTATTTTTGCAGTCGATGTATTATGGCTCCAAGTTTTGAACTTAATACCAAGGACTCCTCTGTAACTGCTGTACTCGGGAGTGTAAATCACATAAATAGTAACACATTGGTATTTGGTTATATAGCACTTTGGATGCAAAGGTCTGGCAAAGGATAATGGAATGACTCAGCAGTAAAACCGGGAAATAATCAGAAGCATGGCAGAAAGTATCAGGATTTCTCGAAGAGGTGAAGCAGCAAATCTTATGGGGAGAAGCATTAGGGAAGGACAATTATAGAATATGATTGAATGTGAGTATGCACACCTACTGCAGATGGGTTGCCTCCAAAGCCTAGCAAGGTCCACTAAAGTCATTCTATTTCTGGCCTATTTCTTGTCCATAAATCAATATAAAGAGTTTATTAAAAAATCAGGGAGACATGATAATAAAATAGTGATAAATGTTATTACAAGCAAGCACTGAGTAATGCAGGTGATTTTTATTCATTGTTTCCATATATAGCACCTATATGCATGGTACTCTCTGGATATACTGGAATCAATACTACAGTGCATAATCTCCTTAAACTTGAAATAGCAAAACACTCTGCTTTCCTGTCTCTGTGATTTCTGCATTTCAATTTTAATCTTGCCCTATGTTCTCTCTCTTCCCTCCTCTGCTAATAAAATACTGTGCCCTGTACGCAGAACTGTGATGGAAGAGACTAATCTTCATTACATTTAAAACACTCCTGAATTTCATAATCACCAGAAAAAAAGCAAAACAACTTATTTCTTTTTACTCCCCCCCAAAATCTAATTTTGTGAAAACTCCTGCCTTTATCAGCAACATCAAAGCTGATGTTTATTCTTCAGGACTGTAAAACTTGCCCTTTAATCATAGATTTGGCCAAATACCATGCACAGTGCAAAACAAAATGAACCTCGAGTGTCAGTGTGTCATTTGCAATCTCAGGTGATTAATCATTTCATTGTTCTTATAAATGAATGTTAATTGCCGAGTGCGTATCTACATGCCCAATGTATTAAAACATTAGGTGGGAATTTTTCATCTTTGCTGGCTGAACGTACCCCGAGGGTAGGACACTGTCGCTTAGCAACTCTGAGCGCTGTCACCATCTCACAGGGTGCCACATCTGCTAGCGGTGTACCCCGGCTGCCAGCCTGCTCCATGCACAAGCTGCGCACTGCACACGTGAGTGTGCCCTGCGTGCGAGTGGTGCATCCCACGTGTGAGTGTGCCCCATGTGTGAGCCATGCAGCTCATACAAACATGCCTCACGTGCAAGCACACTCCCAGCTGAGTGCAGCACATGTGCCCCACATTTCAGCAGTGCACCCCACGTGTAAGCAAACCCTGCATGTGAGCTGTACACCAATATGGGGCTGGCAGCCCAGCCTTGCTAATGAGAGGCTTGTTATTAGCCCCAGCTGTGCTGGGGGTTGGTGCTGGAACATGGCAGAACACCCCCTCATCACTTGCTGTAGCAGGAGGGTTTCTGCTCTGTTTGTGCTGTGCTTCTGTTGTGCCTCCAAAGGTAAGGTTTAACAACAAAAACTCATATAGAACCCCCAAAATATGCATTGCTGATGGAAATTATTCTTGTCCTTGTTCTATTCTTGCTTTGTGGGTGCTTTTGGTCTCTTCAGAGGTATTTTTTGTGTGTTGGGATAATGGGGGAGCCATGCCTTACACAGCTCACCCAGGCACACTGCTTTGTGACTGCAGTGCTTTCAGAACCTTGCATGGGGCCTCTTTCTCTTCAAACATCTGTGCAGAGTTGCACAGTTACAATAGTGGTTGTTCTGGGTTTTGAGAAGAAGTAACAGGGTTTTCTCATGGCAGCTCCGCTGAGCAGCAAGTTTTGTGAAGACAACTGTTGTATTTCAGGTTGTGCTTGTTTCTTTCAGAGGGAGTGAGAAAAAAAGAACTTAGTGTGTAAGTGCCTTGGCAACCATAACTATAATGCTTGCTATACCATGAATGCTGTAATATGTATTGATTTGTTTGCTTTCCAGTGTGAAATGTTTAATGTCGTTGCTTGAAAGATGATTTTTTAAAAGTATGGTGTGTTGGTTTTGACATCAAAAAATCAAGAGCAAATGAGCAGCAGAGAGAGCAAGGATATCAAAATGATTAATTGCTGCATTAGCATTCAGGCACTGAGTGTATTTTGCTTTATGGATTGCTTGTTTCTAAGGGTACGATTGCAGCTTCTGGACTGTATTAAAAAACGTGTATCTTAAGCATTGATGCTTAATTTCAGAGGGATTGCATTCCTGTAGAATGAAGGAAGGAAGGGGAAGAGAAGGGAAGAACAAAAAAGTTCAGTAATTAAATACCAGCCCCAGACAATGCATAGTGTGGAGCCCAAGACCAGCTTGATCAGCCAACACCTGTGAAACCAAACCACTACCTCAAAACCCCATTTTTTTGTGTATGTAGAAGCACATGATAATTGGTGCTGCTGTGTCTATCCTAAGAAAAGCAAGCAAAAAAAAGTCATCAGTATGCAGTCTCCTGGGCTTTTGATGGGGTTGGTGGTGATCTGGTAGATCTGTATCTGTTTACTTAATCTGAGTTGACTTTAGTCATTGATCGTATTGCTGCGTTTGGAGAATTGTTCAGGAATCTTTAAATGGTGATACATTTTTGTTACTGCTTTTAAAAATAGCATTATGAATTGCTCCATTATGATCAGGACCTCAGTGTTAATATTGAATAGAGGTACTGTCTCTATTTTGGTTTGGTAGCTAAATGTACATCTTATTTTATGTGACCTGTGTGCTTTAAAGTAGCCTGTGCTACTTTATCTACAAATTTATCTACAAATGTTCCCGCATGGTTTTTGATGGTGTTGGAGCAGCAGTAGAGAATTCATCAGGTGCCAGACCATTTAGGTGATCAAGTCTTGAGAAGGGCCAAATAGGAAAACATACCTGTGGTTATGGTTTGGCTGTGCTTTGACAAATCCCGGGTCATTCATTATTTCATTCTCAGGCCATCAAGTGTATATTTAATGACCTTTTCAGGAGCTGTGTTCCAAATAACTTTGCGTAAGTGAGATACGCCTTGCATCCACTGGGATCACAGTCCTAGAGCAAAGAGTGCATCAGGAAATTCTGAGATTCAAGGCAACTGAAGCCAGAAATGACCAGTGGAATCAGCACGCCTGACTGAAGCTGCTCTTAATGCCTATTTTCAGATTAGACATGGATTTTGGCAACAGCATTGGTGAATTCATTATTGCAGTTGAGAAAAGACTGTTAAGGAACATGCCAGAGACATGTAGCTCACGGTCTGTTTATTAAAAAGCAAGTTGTATTTTAGACATTCTCATCTTGTAGAACAGGCCATGTATGATTGTAATGAGTGATGGCCTGAGTAAATGAAAAGCAGACGTGGAAGAAACACTATTAATCTGTAAGCATATGTGATGCTAACAGCTATCAAAATGTAATGTTGCAATTACCCTAGGTGGACAGGAATAATTCTCTCTAATTAAATTCTGAGGTTATATATTTGGATGCATGCTCTGAATCCTCTATGTTCTGTGTCATTTTCTTTCTACAGCTAGAAAGCAAGGTACCAGAATTATTCCCAGTTAGTCTGACCGCACGCCTTTTGATTCCAAATTCATTTTAGCACAGCCTGCCTGGGGACAGGCTTTGTAAACGCAGCATGCTATCAAAACAGATCATGTGTTTTTGAACATGTCAGTGGCATCACCACCACCACCCCCTTTTTTTTTTTCTGTAGCAAAAAAAAAAGAAGTTGTAATTTTGTATCAGATTATACAGTTTCACAATCATATTTTTAGAAACATCAAAGTAATAGTGAAGTATGTGTAATATACTATAGCAAGTTGATTTACATAAAGCAGTTTCACTGTATGGATAAGTTGCAGCCCAAAAGACTCCCTCTGGCAATTCTCAGAAGGTGGAGAGAGAAATACAGTTTTGTTCTCTTCATTTCTGTCTTTATTTTTGGTCTTTTTTTTCTTCTCCATACCCCATCTAGAAAATCTACAGACAACTTGTCATTCTTACTTGTGGTTAACAAATGAAGTGATTCTGTGCAAGTCCTATACCCCAAAAGTCATTCTGGGCAGAAGAGTCACCTTCTTTACATTGTGGCCCTGTCCTTGGATCACCAAGAGCCATACCCTAAACTCAGGACCCAGTCTTGAGAAGTGTATTACCTTGAAAAGCTACTCTGACAGTTTTGGTTGCTCATTACTTTGCTTATTATTTTACTGTGACCTTTCAAGGAAGCTCTATAGCTCCCTTCAAATGAAGGTCTGCTCCAAACACAGTATGGATATGGACTGCAGTATGTCTTGCTTCCTGCCTTTGATGGTCCCCTGACACTAACCCACCAGTTCAAGTCTTATGTGAAGCAGGTTCCTACACAAATAATGTTGCAGGGGAGTGAGAAGGGGTAAGTGGGGCTGGATGCCTCGGTGCTAATAAAAAGCTATGGGGAACACTGAGGTTAGAGGTGTGTGAGTCCTGGCCTCTGGGACATGGCAGGGTTTCCCATACAAAACACACCATATACTCACTCCTGTAGTTAGCTTCTTGAAGCTGCTCAGCGCTGTTAGCTTTGCTCCTGTTGTGATTGAAGTAGTACTGGTAGCTCAGATTCACCCTGATGCAAAATGCCAACACAAAACACTTAATCTGTATGGGTCTGATCTTCTACAGGTGCAAATAAAGTTCTCATGAGTTAGAAGATACTTAATTTGTCTTCAAAGGCTTCTTGTATGATTGAGGCCCAGGTGTGCACACAATATTTTGAAAGAGATTTCCCCAGTAGTCACATCTCCCTTTCAGTGTCCAGATAGTCTAATAGTCACTTTTGAAAATCAAAAACAAACCCAAAACCGAGGAGAATTAGGATATTTGATGATTTGTGGTGACTTTGATATAATAATTGACTTCTAATATATGGTTTCAAAGCAGTCCGATGAGATTCACCCTTCTGACTTCTGTATCTATTCTGTTCATAACTTGAATGTCTATTAAAAAGAGAGCTCTCGATTTCTTTGTACTAAAACTCCTTTTATCATTTGAAGATTCTTGAAAAGTGTAAGGAGAAAGAAATTACTAGGAACACACCTGATTAATTCAAAAATTAATTGAGACTAATTTAGATGACATTAGATCATGATGACTTTCATTAATAAATAAAACTATTATCAAAAGGAGCAGGCGTTTTTTTCTTAACTTTGAGTGTACCTGTTCAGTTCCCATCATTTAAGTAATCAAGCAGTTCCTCACTTCCCAATGATCACCAAGGGTGCAATTCATTGTGTTGGAGTAGACCTGCTCACAGCTCAAATATTCAAAATAGTAGGAGATGGCTGGTGCGTAAAGCTTTTTCCTAGATCTCTGCATGAGGGTGAATATTTTAATTTTTCACATTAGGGCTGCAGCTTTTGCCTCAGATGTATATTCTGAAAAATACACAGGCAAATATCGCTCCTGATGGCTTAGAAAAGCATAGTTATGTTTTGGAGCTATTATAGATACTAAGGCAGGCTCACTTAGAGTGGACTACTGATGGATTGGCTTGGGAGGTTTTGTAATTTCTCATTTGCTGTAAAATCAATAGTATTAGCCATCTGCTACCGTTTCCATTTGTATGATGTTGGTTCCTCCTCTCGAGCTTGATTGTCCAAATGTATTTGGTGCTGTGCAGAGTAAAGAAGCCTTATTCTAAGTAAGTGGTGGTATTACGGGCAAAAGTGTGGAAAAGGACAGATGAAACTGCTCACCTAGAATTGCACAAATTGTTGTAGAAATGTTACCTGAACCTGCTTTGGTGTTGAACCTGAATATGTGTGCCTACAAGAGGAAAGGTCTGTCTTCAGACTTCCGTAAAAGCAGGATAGGACTCAAGCAGGTCAAGGGTATGGCAGCAATATCAGTGGAAAATGCTAAACAATGATACTTGCCCAGGTTATTTCAACTGTCTTGGAGATTGCGCTATCTTGACTGTCATTCCTTCAAGCCCCCTATGTAGCAACACTAATTACTTAAGGAGTTGCAATGTTGGCTGGCAGGTGGTATATTCCATAGAAGATAAAGTTTGGCTAAATGACCTCCTTTGCCAATCAAGCTGTGAACCCTGACACAGGATTGATCCATTTTCTGAGTGGCTCTTCTTGCTCTCATGTGCAGTAACGCTGAGCGGAGGTGGGTTCTGCAGCCCCCCTCTCCCTCTCACCCAGGCTGTATCTGACAACAGCCTCTGTCCTGCCATTGTTATCGTCATGCCAGATGATAATGGTTCAGAGAGGAACCAGCTGGAGGAGAAGTTATTTTTTAGATTAAATACTTCAAAGTCTTATGTAACTGGATTTGAGCAATAGTTGATGCCAGACAATCTCACGTAATCAGTTACAGAGCTCCATCAGTTCTCTCCTTATATTCACAGAACAGTTTGTGCCCCAGAGAGGGGGTTAGGTGTCAAACATCACATCTAGAGCTGCAAAATCTGCAAGAAAAAAAGCAATGGGTTGAAGATTCTTGATTAGTGAGTGCATATGTTAGAAAATAAAAACCTTTGGGTGATTTCTGAATGGGAAGAACTGCACTGGTAAATATAGTCAGGTTGAAGTCCTAAAGTGCAGTATTGAACATTTTTTAACAAGCATCTGCTGAATCGGTTGATCCTTTCTTCTGTGATGCTTTAGATAAATTGTCCTGGGAGAGTTGCAGGCCTTGTGTTAGGAAAAGGGAGGACTGCTTTTTCTACCACAGAAACGAATACTAGGAAACCTGCTCCCAGCCTTGGTGTCTGGTTGTGTTTGGCCTGACTCTCACTTGTACAGTGGCTTATTTATGGCACTTTACTTAGTTGATGATCTTTATAAATGTTTCCATGTTTAAACAAATAAATAAATAGTGCTCTATCCACATGTGGCACAGGAGATCCAGCCTGAAGGCTGCTAGTGAATTCTTAGATTGCTCAGTTATTCTCGGTGCTTACAGAAGTCCACTGCTATTTGTTCTCTATCCAGCTCTATGGTGTAGCATGTACACAAACATTTTGAGTTCTCTGGAGGAATTGTAGAAATGGCCAGAAAAGATGAAAGTAGAAGGTCAAACAACAAACCTCACTGTGTAATTAACCTGGCTGCGGTTCCTAAATCACAAATGGAGGCTATTTTCCAAAAAAGAGATCAATATACAGTTTGCTATTGTTACACATGAAAGAAAAATGAATGCTGTCTTGAGTTTCTTTTCATGCTGAATTGCTTATCACTCCTTAGCAGGCAACAAGCCTTCAAAGGTCCCCCTTTTAGACACCAGGGATGGAGCATCCAAATGACATTGGTTCAATTCCAGGTTTAGATGTTGACTTTTAAACCTCAGCAACACAGAAGACTTTAGGCTGTGGGAAAAGCCTTACTCCGACTCAAATGTTGACGAAGGTTGAGCATGGTGGAGGCCAGTCTCACATCTGTGTAGATGAATATCCAACCCCTGCATGTTGTGTCTGTAGTATGACCAGTAGCCTGATGTGCAGAAAAGACTGGTTTCAACTTCCTTACCAATACATTGCTGCCTTGAGCAAACAGTGGTTGTTATACTGACTTTGCAGTGTCTTTAAGTGAGAGAAGGGTCTATATCTATAGTACAGGAAAACGTTCCATGTTTTCCTGACAGTTTTCAGGTGAAATAACAGGAGAATTTGCAAGTATTGATGAAATATATAGCTGCCTAACATACCAGAAGTAACTCGGGGACAGTTCTCTTCTAATCCTTTGCTGTCCTCTGAAGCTGCCTTTCTGGACCCGCCGCTCATAGGCTTTACGTGATACGGTGATAGAGGTAGTTACCCTTGAGAAACTGGAACATCAGAGTAGGTAGGGGACTACCTGAAATTCTCCTGCCAGTAGATGTAGTGCATTGAGTACATAAAAGAAATGGAAAAAAATAAAAATATAATTCAAGTTCTATTGTAAAATAAGGCATCTGATGTCACAAAGGAAACAATAAAAAAATCTGTTTGCCTTGTTTTTACCAGGGAAGGCTGTTTTTCTTTCTGCAGCATCTAGTTTTAAATGGTTGAATTAAAATTAATTATTTCATGTCTGATAAACCTTTTTGCACAGAGATCTGTCTGAAAGAGTCATTGATTTCCCAGCTCGCAGCATGTTCACCAGCTGCAGTATGAGTGCTTCATCTTTTAATCTCCACTGGAAGGAACAACAGAGGTCACCATGGACTTGTATTGTTGAAAGTGATTGCTGGCAGAGCTGAGATAGCTTGCAACACAGCCAGCCTGCTCTTCGTTTAACTTTATATGTATTTATTTCTCTTTGCTTCCCCCCTTCCACCTGGGACCCACAGGTTCATGAATCCAGGGAGAGCTAATTAAAATGACTTGTTCCTTTTAAATAAGTCCACTAGCAGCTCAGTACAAAGCCAGAGCAGGTATAATTTTAAAATACCTGCTTTAAAAATTATGATATTGTCCTTTTCTCTCTCTTGAGCAAAATGTCTCCTGTTTCTGTTCCTCCTACCTTTAATTACAGTTTACTAGAGACATTGAACTCACTGCCTTGGAGACTTAAAATACAAGAAAAGTGGAAGATCTGTTGGAGAACCTGCAATAGCATGTGTCATGCTTTTTTCTACCTCTGGTATTTTACAGTAGACCCTGTGATAAGAAACATTCCATGTTTGAAAGAGCTTCCAGTAACAGACAGGAGACGCAGGCATAAAGAAGAAAAATTGTACTGTAAATTATTTCCACCCCATTTAACCATTTAAATCTGCTGTTTTGAAAGCAAATGCCTCCCTTCTTCAGACTTGCACATTCACTTGTGCTTTCAAAGATCCTGAAGCAAACAGACTGAATGAAAGAATCTAAATATTCTTTGCCTGTAATGGAAAATACATAATGAGAAGCAGCAGTTTCTAAGTCTGCTTGTAACCACAAGGATGGTTGTGTTCCAGTATATTCCAGAGCTAGCAGCGAAGCAACAGACAATACACTGAATCTTTAAGGTGAAGATGAATGCATAGCTTTATCATTAGAAGAATGATAGGCATACCAAGCTGAACTTGTGATTAAATTTCATAGAATATTGACTTCTCAAGGCTCTCTTCCAGTAGCTTCTACTACAACCAAGACAATCCCTCCAACTTTATTATATGAATATATTTTTGTTAGCCTTTCCAGAAGACCTGTCCCCTAGTAGTGAATGGACTATTGTGGAGCAGTCCCAGGCGCACACGTGACTTTTTTGAAAAGTATAAAAGGTATCTTGAAAATTTGTATAATTACTTTAATAACAAGCTAAAGGGTAAATTTCTTATTCTGCTTTTTCTGATGCAGGGTTAAGGGTTTTTTGACATAAAAAAGGATTTCTTTATGTACAAATTGAACTGCAAGGTGTTTTTACTGGTCACGGGCTACTTTGATAGCTGTGAACGTAATTATATCCTGCGCTTTACCTGGGTGATTCTGGAAAATGTTTAAATTAACATTTGCAAAACTTGGTATGTAGCAATGAGAGATAAATATCACTTATCAGATTATATTCCATATTCCGTAAATTCCAAAGTCTTTGCTTTCTCCTGCTCCAGTGCAGTAAAGAACTGGAATAAATCTGAAACCAAGAAACTTATTCTGATTATTTGAATAATATAATATGCTGCTGTCTTACCCACAATTACACAGACTTGATATTTCCATTGCAATAGTACCATAAAAAACATTGTAACTGTCCATCGTGGTGGCATGTGTTACAAACCCCTCCTTTTTTTTGCTTTCCCCATTCAATTACATGGGAAATGGTAGTTAGGCCTAATATTAAAAATACCTTTGCCCATTAATTCAAGGTATTGCAGCTTCACTATTAGGATGCATTGGAAGCTGATTTTAACTCTTAAAATTGTAAACTCTATTAAATCTCAAGTATGGCAACTTCTTGTATGATACATATTGTGTAGAAATTATATAGTAGCACCCTGGGCTTTAGCTCTTTCTTCACTCTGCTTCCTGACATTCTTTAGAACCGTTTATTTTGCAATGACTACAATAAATAGCTCATTGACCTTCAACTGGATGTGAAGAACTCGATTCCTTGTTTTAAAACGAGGCAGTCCTTAATGCTTATATGTGAGATGTTATTTCTATGGGTGATCATGCTGACTTCACCAAATCTACTCACAGCTGGTTTTTAAGAATGGATGGTTCCACTTCTGTGCAGAAGAGGAGCACAGGATCTCATTTCTCATTACTCGGAATATGGCTTAAATGCTGCAAAGGAATCTTTTGCCCAGGGTGAATGTCACCCTAACACAAGGATAACAACAACCTACTCTTAACCAGCTAGCTTTTTTTCACCCCTAATTCTGCAATTCAGATCATGGAAAGTGAGTGAAGTACAACAGATTGCTCATTGAAACACCCAATTAGAGTAGATTATTTGAAATAAAAGAATGGCAAACCATTTATTTTTCTGTGTCATTAAGGAAGGTTGATAATGGAATTGCTGCAGAGCCAAACAGGACATCATCAACAAAGAAGAGATTTTAAAACATGGTCTATTTTTCCCTCTTATGGGTTTGTTTTTGGGGGAGGTTGTTGGGTATTTTTGGGTTTTGTTCAGGGGTTTTTTGGCTGCTTATTCTCTATATGTGCCTTGGACCTTCCTTTGCCTGCTGATGTCCCTCATCGTTACATGTTTATAGTCTTTGCTAGTCATTTACATAAGCAATGACAGTGGTCAAGCATTTCTATTCCATTGGCTGCTCAAGCGAGATGAAAATTGCTCCCCACAGAAACAGAGTACAAATGCAAACCCGGCCATAAGTCCTGAGCCTAGATTTTAAAGTTCATTGTTTATAAGCATTTTCTTCTGCAAAATAATACTGACAGGGTTTTTTTTTTTTGTTTTCTTGCTGTGTTTAGGGCCATGAATTGGTTTTTGCTTGTTTGTTGAGACTCTCCTTTGCCAGAACGGCATGACCAATGAAGGGCCACTCATCAAAATCCTGTGTCTCACAGCACTCATTAGTGTTGTGGGGTGGTTTCTCCCCCTCCTTTTTCTCCTGTGAATTAAACTGTCAAATTATTGAGCCAACAGTTCATGACCAGTCTAAAAATACTGAAGAAAATAAGTTCCACATGGTTTATAAACAGAGTTATGGGTCATCTTGGATGACAGAGAGCACTAGGTGTTAGATTATGGGTTTTTTTTTTACTGCCACCTCTTTGTCATGATTTTTCAGAAGGGGTCTGCTTTTGCTTAAGCTCCTCATTCCTCCTCATCTTCCCAGGCTGCCTTCTGTTGCTCTCCCCACATACTGCCGAGCTGTTATTTGTAAAAGACAGCCGACATCTGTGCGGGTGGGACGAGTGGTCTGCCATACAGACCCTCATAAGCGCTCTTGTGCCAGCCTGCAAGAGGACCCATTGCAGCAGCTACAGACAGTCCTTTTTAACTGTAGAATAATGTCTTGTGGGGACGTGGGAGCACTAGGCTGTAATGTTGTTTCCAGTAATAAACAAACAGGAAGCAAAGTCCTATTCACTTGCTCCTGAGAGCCCCGCCATCTGTCATCATGTATAGATTTTCAGATTCACTGGTTTGCTAATTAATCATATTGGGTGCAAGGGTAAGTTGCATTTGGCATTTCTGCAGGGAAATAAGATAGTAAAGTCACTCCAGTATCCCTGCCCTGATTAGCCTCGTTGCAAGGGACAGCTTATCAGAGATGGCGAGTTCCTCGTGGCCGTTATGTCCCCTATCAAGCGAGCAGGTGGCGAGTGGGAAGGCAAGGACAGGCTGGGTAGAGAGTTTCTGCTCTGCTTGCCCCCAAAACATGAAATGGTGGTTATGACAGGGAAAATTATCTGTGCCAGATAAAGGGCTGGTGGAGATAACATCTCTAGTATAACTTTGTGCTGATCTTCCAAAGGTTTTGCTGTAGCTTCACAGATACGCCATGTCTGGGCTGAAAGACAGGTTTAAAGAAACAGATACCTGACACAATGTCACTGGTAAATGACATTGCAGTAAATGCAGAGGGAAAAGCTCAGTATTGACAATATGTGTTGTATATGGTATGAGGAGCACACGCTGAAGAATGAAAAGCACATATTGCAGAACATAAAATGTCTCTGGCTACGCATAAACTGTATTTCAAGCGATCTGTGAAACTGGCTTGTTTTTATGAATCTCAGATATATTGACAGACAATATATAGGCAAAATGTCATTGCAGCAGTTCTAAAAATCATTTTAATGATGTAAAGTAGCAATATTTTTCACCAGTGATAAAATTATATTGGCTTCCTATCATTCATTTAATGGCAATTATACTAAAAATACTTCCACTTGAAGTAAGTATCTGTAAGAGCTTCACAGAAGTGGGAATGTGTGCCAGATATTTGCTTACACAATCTACACCTTCACAATGTAATCAAAGAAGCTGTTCTGCTATTAGTTCTGCTTGAATTTATAACCTCCAAGCTACTGGCAAGATGTGGATGAATAATGCCAGTGTCAAGACACAGTGAAGGCTCAGAAGGAACGTAAAATTCCTTATATTTCAAATTATTCTCCAAAGCTTTCAAAATTGGATTCATTTGAATGAATTCTTGGAAAGAGAAAGTAATAGCTTGTCTCCATTTGTAACTGGGCCAGGCATAAACTACAAGCTTTACTGCTGCTTCCTACAGTGCTCAGGAATTCAAAATATATATCTGAATGATGAGCAGCTGAAGAGGTTTTGCCAGTACTGAAACTGCGTTATCTCTGCCTTGAATCATTTTTAATGTTTGACTCTGCAGAGATTCAGACAAGGAATCAAAAGGCTGGATTCCTCAGTCTGCTAAATTGAACCGGCTGTTGAATTGGCTGTTTCCATGTAAATGGAATATACTTGGCCAGAAATGTCTCTGTAAACTTTACGTTGCTGTTAGTTGCGGAGCTTGTCATCGCTTTTCTGTAAGTCCCCCTCTCCCAGGTCCCACCAAATCAGGGCTGCTCAGAGCTGAGCAGAAAGGCTGTATTGAGGAAGCAGATGGGAGGGGGGAGACCATGGAAACAGTTCAGGATGGGAGGCTCAACCACACCCCCTTATCAGCTGGTATCTGTTTGTGTTGCATGAATCTGTCAGCCCAGAGCTCTGATGCAGGCCAGAAGAACCAGAAATGAGATGGAAACATTCTTCAGCTCTGAATTTTGTGTTTTACCTGGCATTTAGTCTCGCGTAGTGGAGAACAGAGTCAAACTTTTGCTGCTCTCTTTTGGACAGGCTGGCTGTGCTGGTGAAATTCAAGGTGCTGGGTGCTCCATGGGTGTTGCAGCTTGGAGCTGCTGATGTCTGTGGAACTGCTGAAGGAGGGCACTTAGCTGTAAGGGGTGTAAACACATAGCACCGATGCCCAACACACAAACAGGTGGCAGTCAAGACAAAGCAAAGTTCCTGGAAAGTTTTGTGCTGCCATTGCCTGTGTGATTTGTTACATAGGCTCTGCCAGTGGTAAAAACATTTCATGCTATGGTAGTCTGTCACTTCTTGAGCTTTATCCTCTCTTGCCCTTGCAGGTCTCTTCTTTCTCCTGGTTTAGAGTAGTAAAAAGTGTTTTTTCACTTAGCATGATGAGTCACTCCATTGTAACCAAAATCTGGGCATTTATTTGGAATTGGAGCAAAATCATTTATAAAACCCTGCAGAAACTTGACTCACATGATAAAAAGACATCATTATAATTATTAGAAAAAGGTACCTTCAATTTTAATTCTTTCCCATCCTGTTTAACTAAAGAATAGAAATACAGCTGTGAATAAGAAAAATGATTTGAAAGAATTCTAACGCACTTAAAGGGCAATTTCATATCAGTCTGGATTAACAAGGCTGCCTCATTTATACCTACCGCATGAAATTCTCTGAGTATAACTATTTAATCAATCGCACTAAATCATAGAAAAGCGTTTCTGACTTTCTAGGAAGCCATAGCTAAAATATCTGACACCAAGTTTTCTCGCTTCACGCATTCCACTTTGCATTCGTTCTTAATTTAGAGCAGTAGAGAAATGTTCTTGACAGTTAAAAAAAAAAACACACCAAACTTCCTAAAATAAGCCAAGTTAAACTGAATAACTTGTGGTGATCTTTGTGATTCTTTTTCTTGGGGGGTCTCTAACTCTCTGGCAAGCTACTTTTACGCAGAGCAATGCAGCCCTCTGTAGAGCTGTCAAAGCAGAAAGCAGCTGCTCTGAATTGATCGGCCATCTCATATTAGAGCATCTTGCTCTGCAGCTCAGGCTGGTGTATCTGTATGCACCGTGGTGTGCTGGGTAGGGCTTGTGTGGCTCATGCAGAGCCAGCCCTGAGTGACTCTACGTGCCACTGTCTGCACTGTCTAGAGATGCAAACTCCTGGCCAAGTGCCTCCAGGCCAGTGCATTGCTCACTGCCAGCACTGCTACTGGAGCAGATCCATAGGTAGCTTGCACGTGTGGTTCTGAAGATCTTTTCAGAAGAAAACTCCATCTTGATCCAGAGCTTTGTGGTGTTCCACAGCTCTGTTCAATCAGTCATGTTAGAGGATGGTGCTGCATCTTCTGCATGCCTTGCTTACAAAGTCTATGTCACTCCAAAATTGCTTTCCCTTGAGAGTGGTTTAGCTGCTAGCTGCCTGTTACCATCCACTTGTGTAGCAAAACACAGCTTCAACCTTTCCACTCTCATGGGTCTTCTAGAACTATACAAGTATGCTAGAATTGCTCCTTGATTCACTTTCCAAGGTTAAGTCTACTCCCATTTTCCCAGGAATGATGCAGCCGGTTTTTGGCAGCCACAGTGACCATGCTCATGGTTACCTTTTGTGTTAATGATACTGGGTAACACCAATAAAGGAGTCCTTTATAAGGCAGAACAATTTCAGACTCCTCATACTGTTTCTCTTAGCTGTGATTCCCTACCATATAAGGTAATTAATTAGTACTACGTATAGTCATACTTGTCTGGCAAGTAGATAAGGAATTACATAGTTTGGAAAACACCCCTAAGATCAAGTCCAGCCTTAAACCTAACACTGCCAAGTCCTTAATGCACTGTAAAATCCCTAATAATAGACTTGGTCATAAATATTAGTTGCAAGCTTTACAATATTGGCTGTTGCAGGCCCTTTAATTTCACAGATTGTGTCAGCATTCAGAATAAATCCCAGTTTACCAAATAATATAAATAGAGGGCAGGATTTGGCGTTCTGTGCAAAGGTTTCTATATTGGTTCTGCATCATAAATTATCTGTGTGGCTCCTATAACCTAGGAATATGCCACCATAAGGGAAACTCCTGACAGCACAGAGCAGGCACTTGCTATACTATGATTTGAAAGCGTAAACAACGTGCTAAAGGTGCATGTCTGTATGGCCTCTGCTGGCTGCAAAACAACCTCGGGGACTCGTTCTTAATGTCTGTTGAGGTTGATTACCAAACATGAAAAGGTGGGAAGATACTGAAAGTTTGTTCCTACAGCAGTTACCAGAGATAAATGGTAACCAGGGACAAAGAACTGAGTTATGAAATTCTGGCTTGGTTTGGAGGGTGACTCAAACTTATTTTATCCTAAATGCAGTGGGCTAAGTTAGTTGGACTCTGTCCAGAGTGTTTATCAAAATGTGTTTAATCTTGGCTTAGACAGTGTTCCTTTGTTGGTAGACAGTTTTAGTCATCTTATCTAACCTTGGGAAATCACACAAACTTTGATCTTGATTGAAGCTTCCTTAATGCTTCCATAGTGATTTCTGAAGATGCTGGTCTAGGCATCATAAAGCCCCATGGTTTATATTGTAACAATGTCAATTTTTAAATTTTTTTTTTTGTGGACTAACTTTCACTGTGGAATAAATTCTCTTCCAGCCACTAGTACTATTGGGTTTTACTGATAGTGAGACTCTTTTATTGTGGGGTGGTTGAAATTATTTATTGATTACCTATCATTGCTTTCAATAGCAGACAGCTTTAGTAGTGTAGTAGAACTAGATTTTTTTCCCCTTGATGTCTGCATTTTCTAGCCTTTTGTTCAGTGTGTAATAGATGGAAAGTAATAGAGAGGCACACATCGACCATCAGAATGCTACAGTCAGCTATGGCTTCAAATGTATAGTTCACAGAATAAACAAGAATGTGAGCTAATTTAATATCTGACAGTTTTCTCTGAATTCTCGTGGATAGTTTCTTGGGGATGATATCATGTCTACAGTTATGGTCTCTTATCATCATCAGACTTGCTGTGTGGGAGTACAGGTACGTGGCTATTAACAAAAGGGGATAAAGGTGAGGCTCTTACCCTGCCAAACAAGCCGTGTTATTCAGTTGAATTAGTTCAGTTCTGTCTGGCCATGCTCGCTCACTTGTCTGGTTCCAAATGCAGCAGATGTGCTGGGAGTTGGCTACTAAGGATGAAATGTGATGCTGGGAGAGATTCTTTAAGGCAGGAGGGAGAAAGACCTGTTTGGAGTTAATACAGGTGAGAAAGTGAGGTGGTTAGAGCTGTGTGCAAATGCCAATAGCAAAGCCTCATTGCATGTATTTTGTGATGGGAAAGTCTGGATTTAAATTAAGGAACAGCGGTATTCAATATGATGCATTTATTAAAACAAATTTGCTAGCATAATTATGTATGATGAAAAGCAGCCCTTGCCAATCAACAGCTTAGGTATAAGCAGACAGAGCTACTTGTTCCAAAGAAGATAGGCTGTCAGATGGGTCTGCTTTGGCTGTGCAGATCTCTATGTGATGTTGGAAGCATATGAAGGGCAGACTTTTAGGAATCCTGCCCCTGGAGCAAGGCCCGTGAGAGGCTGCTGGGGAATCTACATTTATCCATCTGTCTAACTCTGTCAGTGCAATTTTTTTTTCATAAAGGTTCACGGTGTTTGGAAGATCTCCACTCGAAGTGGAAGCTCTATGGTGTGGGAGCTACAAAGTAGATGAGTACACAAAAGGAGACAAAAGAGATGAGAACTGTTTTTAATCTCCTGCCAAAGTAAATTACCAACTGATCCAAATGCTGGTTTGATCCACTTCAGTCTCTTGCGATGCTCTATGAGATGGGTGAGCTTTTTGGATAGCATAGGTACGTGAATGCCACTGCTGTTGGAAAGGGAAAGAACTGGAACTTGAATAGACAAAAACTCTTAAATTTGGATTTTAAAGAGAGCTAGGATCTGTCATGAGATAACTTGGTTTCCATCTCTTTCACCCCATCCTTGGAATTATGTCTCTTAGATTTGTAAACTTCAGAATTTTGTTGTTGGAAAAAATTGTTTTACATATGTCAGGACATTCTATAGGCTCTGACGTGCCAGAAAACAGCAAGTGCTGGACTTGGCAGTGCTGGATTAACAGTTGTACTTGATCTTAAAGGTCTCTTCCAATCTAAATGATTCTATGACTCTACATACAGGAGGGATGAAAGAAACTGGGAGACCTCAGGCATGGTTGCATGTGGGGAAGTGGGGTTGCTCTTGACAACAGCAGGCTGTTGGGTTCTTATTTGGCTCTAGCCCTAGTACTCACCTAAACTGTTCATGTACCTTGTTTCAAGGCAGTGTCTGATCATGTTAGAAATTTCCCACCTTGTCTGTTGTAGCTTCTGTAGCTGGCCTGGATGTAGCTTCTGAGATATTTCAAGACTGCCCTACTTGCAGGAAATTGTGTAGGAGCTGTTTCCCAGGGATATGTTAAATGCTGTTTTTTCTAAGGCAAAAATTGTCTACTTAGAGTACAGAAATACTCACTGGATGGAACTTCTTTCAGCTTGCCCAGCTGTGGCTGAAACTCATCTGCTGCTCAGCACCCCAAGGTTTGTAAGCTACCACAATGACAGACATATAGTGACCACCCATGGACTATTCAGGCATGGCATTGGCTGGGCATATGACGCCTTAAAGCCAGAATACTTGATTAATGTGAAGCGCTGAAACCCCAGGCTGGTTCAGAGTTTTTTAGTGTTGTGGGCAAAGCGTGTTTCCAGTGTCCTGAGGACAAGAACAAAATAATCTGCAGAGGCAAACTGTCACATTTTTGAGTCCTCCCTGTTCCATTCTTGCCCACCTCCCATCTGTTCTCCATCTTTTCTCCGTAGCGAATGCAGCATCCGTCTCTGGAGAGGGATGGAGCAAAGCTGACAGCCTTGCTAGGGTTAACTTTCATAACGGGAATCAGCAGGACATGGGTGCTGCTGCTTACAAATAACTTGCAAATTGTTCAATCCCACTGCACTTCAATGTCAACACAGGATTCACTGCACCCACTTGTTGCACTGGCAAGAGAGGATGGGACGGCAGAGGGTAGGCTGGATGTACAGTAAAGGGGCAGGCTGAAATGCCTGTGCCTTGGAGACAGGCCTGGCCTTCTGCATCACCATCAGAACAGCCTTGAGAAGACTACTGGGAAATGAGTACAGTTCCTCAAATACCCAAAGTTATACTGGCTTATACCACTGCTCTTTTTCTGCTAAGATGAGCTTTCCTTGTTCAGAGAGGAACAGGTGACTTGATTCACTCAAGGAGTAGACTGCTTAAAAGGTAGCTAAATCTTTTATTTTTTTTTTACACTTGAGTGGGTTACTAAATGAGGCATCAGATGGTTTTTATGGTACAACACTGTACAAAACAATGAAATTTCAATATTTACCATTGCTTGCACATATGGTTGGTTCCTGCCCTTTTCTGAATATCTTGCTAACTCTGTATGTACTCTGCATTTCAGTGCTTAGATACAATTTTTCATTAATCTGTCCTGAATCTCAGCTGATGAGCCCTAGAGTACCCATGAAAGGCACTGAGAGTTGGGTGTTGTAAAGTAGTCCCACCAAGATCGTGCAAGTTAAGCCTTGTAAGGTTGGAATGACAGAGATCAGTGAAGAGAGATCAGTCACATTGATCAACAAATGAAATGAGATTGATAAAGCAATAGTTTTTTGGGTTTTTTAAGATTCTCATTCTACAAAAATGTTATCTGCAATATCTCCAGTGGCTTGCTGAAGAAAATCCCATTTTCTGTCCTTTATCCTATACAAAGTACTTCATCCTATAACAGAAAGAATACTTTTTTTTTTTTTCTAAAAATGTATAATTTTTCAGTTGGGCTTTCGTTCCATAAAACTAATTTGTATCAAGAAAAGAAAGTTCTGTATGAGTCCAACAAGGAGTTGCCCTATGCTGTTTCAGGTTTATATGTGGTAATTTTAAAGTGAAATGTTGCTGGAAATGAGTGGGTTGTTGTTGCTATTAACCCTTTTTTAAGAAGCAGAAATATCTTAATTTTTCCAACAACAAAAAGCCTGATTCTGACCTCATGCAAACTTAGTATCAGCATAATTTCAGTGGACTTCTGTTTTGTACATCAGGAATGACTCCAGCGTTAGGTAACTTCTCCAGCGTTGCATTCTGGATAGCAGTTTCCCCTGGTGTAAAATGTGAACGAATCAGAACAGCACTTCAAGGTCTTTCCAAATTCCCTTTGTTGAAATCACTATAGCAGACACAGAAATACCCTAGGAGAAAATCAAACCTCATAAAATTGCACTTGTGTAAATATCTTGCAAGTGTGGAAATAATTAAGTTTAAAGCCAAGTGATTTTCCTTTTGTGCCTGTTTGGCTGTCTTTTTTTTTATTTCTGGTTAGTAATGAATACATGTTGCTTGAAAGTCTTACAGTGTGCTTGAGCTGACTGTGACACCCTGCACAAGCAACCTATTTACCTGCTGACAGGAAGACATCAGTTTCTATTGTGACTATCCATTAATGATAGGAAAAAACACTACCCGAAGTAGGTGCCTGGCTGCAGTCACACAGGCTAAAGCAGTCTGGATGAAGATGTAGATACTGAAAGAATTTGACTGCGTCCTTCACTGAAAGGGACATGAGTGGTATTAGACAGACACCCAGTATCTTCAGTGCACCCAACTCCTATTGGTGCTCTCAGCTGTCAGAAGAGAAACTGATTGAGAAATAGTGTTCATTTTGGGGGTTGGTGGAGACTTTTTTGTGACTTGTTTTTGGGGAGGGGGCTGGTTTTGTTTCTTTTTTGTGTGTGTGTGTTTGATGCAGGACAGTGGTGTCCTCCAGACTGTTCTATACCATGTTTAACTTCTAATTAGTTGCTCTGTCTGGCGTAGAGATGTCTCAGCTATGAATCCTTGCTGCTACAGCTATCCTTCTCCTTCCATGAGGAAAAAAACTGTGTTACCCCAGGGGAATCTTTGGAAAGCAGGTTCAGTCAACTTTTCAGTGGCTGTTTAAGGAGCAAAGCTGCCCCACGCTTTCCAGCAGATTGCAACAGCTCAACGTGGCACTCTGAAACTGAGTCATAAGCTAAACAAATTGGCAGATGTTTCTATCTGCTCCACTGACTGGTAGTTGGAGACAATTCCCTTTCTAAAGAGCTTTTGGTTAGATTACAGGAAGGTAAACACCACTGGGCCTATTCCAGAGTTTTGAGACTAAAGTGCAAAGAAATTGATTTATTTGTCCAAGGGTTTACAAATAAGGTATTTATGCAGTTGGGAATTAAACCTTTTGTCTTCTGCACCTGTCCAAAATGACAACTAAGTGAGCATTTCCCAGTTTGTTTACACTGGCTGGGCTGTCAGAAGTTCCCCACACTGGAACTCTCTGACATTGTCTGTTATCAAGCATCTCTCCTACTCTTTACCTCTGACAAGCCATCCAGTTTCTACCAGGCAGGTCAAGAGCCATTCTGAAATTGTCACATGCCACATTCAGTCAAGGGGGTGGTATTTTCCTCTTTCTTTCCAGAGGGAGCACATGTGGCACTTTCTCATCCAGACAAATTTACAATTACTTGTGTCCACCTTTAAAAATCACTTACCTTCATTCGTCTCTCATCTCTGAAAGACTAATGCACCTTTGAGCTAGTCGTAATCTTAAGGAGCCTCCTGTGATGAGAGTGGGGATAAGTAAATTCTGGGCCAACCTCACCTTGGTTGTGTAATCAACTGCACCAGGAGAGACAGTGCCAGGGAACCCTTGGTAAGCAGGCAGCCAGAACCCTTCTGTTCTCTTTCTCCTTGAGAGTCTGACCTAGCCCGGAATTCAGGGTGTCCAAGCAGTTGTCCTCTATGAGGTGATGCTGAGTCCTTTTACAAAAGAAAAAAAGATTAAGAAAGAAAAAAGCCTCTCTTTGCCCTACCTTAATAATCCTAAAGCAAATGGTGTGGTCAAAGGCTGCACAGAGGGCTGGTGTGTGCCCTGTGTATACTTGAAAAAGGTCCTCCAAGACCCAGCATGCTTGGATATACACAAGTCATCTGAGAAACCAGCTGGTGGTGTACCACTCTGTGTGCTCTCACAGGCAGGTGGTTTGGCCTTGGGACTAATGCTCCCACATTGCTTTCTGTAGCACTGTAGACACAGTGCCCCTTGGTGTGGAGCACTCCTGGGCTATGTCACACCCTGCTTCTCTCCCTGCAGATCTGCCTTTCTTTACATCCTTAGAGGCAGTTACACCAATGCTTAGAGCTATGTTGAGTACGCCAGAGTAACAGCAAATGCCTTACTTATTTGGGTGGAATCAGGCCATCTCCTAAAAGGTTTGTTGAAAAATAAGTGCCAGCATAATTTGACACTGAATTCCCAATATAATATGAATATCAATTCTACAGAATAGTATCTAATTTCAAGTGGGAGACAGGTATTTAACATGGGGAAATGGGAAACGTTTTCATGCTCTGAGGAATTAGTTTAACAGGTCTCTGAGGTGGCCTTCAGCCCCTCTTGCTGCCTGCAGCCAAACCGCTCTCAGGGTGCTCCAGTCAGCTCACAGCACTTGTACTTCATCTCACTGTCACTACTCGAAATATTTCCACTCTGTCTCAAATAACAGCATGCTGTTTAACTCCTGTTTTGTAACTAGACCCACGAATTCCTACTGAAAAAAGAGCACTCAGATAGGAGTCTGAGCATTTGGTTTCAAAGCTCAGTGATATTGCTCAGAGGTTTCCGTGCTGCAGTGCAGTTAAGCAGTGTGTAACACAGTGATGTCTGAGTCAAGAATCAATGCCTATCAGTAGCTATTAGATAAAACATCTTATTGAATAAGACACAATGATTCAATAATATCAGTAGACAATACCTCAATAATATCAGTAAAAAGACTGGATATAAGTACAGCCAATTTATGTTGACAGTAGTAGAAGTTTCCACCACCACCACCTTCTCTTGATCCATCTAAAGACAAAGGAGATAATAACTTGGCACACTCTCAAGCCAGGATGCTGGTAAGTGGCAGCTGTCTGTATTTCTGGTGTCCCAAGAGGACTGGAGCAAAGAGGAAGACCCCGGCCCCTCTTTTATACTAATGACTGCTATATGTTATTCAGGCACAAGATGTCTCTGTGGGCTCTCCAGAAATTCTAGATTTAAAAAAAAAAAAACCAACAAACAAATCTGTAACTCAAGCTGTGTGGGAAGCCTGTCAGCTTGTGTTTGTGGTTTTGTTTGTTTTCTTTAACAAATGTTTCCTGTGTTAAACGGGCTGATACATTATATTTTATAACATTCCTGCTGCCCCAGTCCATGGCAAAGGAGAGACATCCATGGAGTGTAGTAAAAAAGCTCCATGTGGTACAGCTTGTGATTGCAAAGTACTTAAAAGGAAGTCCTCAGTGTTTAGGTAGCATGGCTAGGTAATAAAGTTATGCATTCTCCAATTTCTATATTGAGAAAGACATTCAAATTGCCAAAGTGTCTAGGGCATGAATAAATACGGTGTTTATTGTAGCTGAGTTAATACAACTGAAGAAAACTCAAGGTTTGAAATGTCCTAGAGTCTGAATGCTTGATTTGGCACCATAGAAGTTTAATTCAGAATTAATTCTGATATTTAATATTCTTTAGAAATGTATTTGTTTTAAAAAATAAATGAGCAGGATTTTTTAACCTTAAGTAATTGCTACAAGCATGTGTTATACCCAAGCATTTAGTAATTTCCAGTAAAAGCCTGTAAGAGAGTAACTTGTGAACTGGCATTTCACCTCTTTGATCTCAGATAAACATCTTTGCTTTCTAGGTTTAATGATGACCCCTTTGATCTTCCTGGTTATTAAAACCCACTCACGTTAACAGAAGCTGTGTTTGGTCATGCCCAATGGAGCGAGTCATAGTTTGACGCTGGCACAAATTGGCTTGATAAGTCACTGACTCTCATTTAGGCAAACTTCCACCTCAAAGTCTCCAACCTGCCAAAACCGAAACACACTTACGGATATCAACACCCACATCTTTTCAGCACAAATGGAGGAGGCCTGACAAATCTGGCTGAAGTAATGCCATTACATCATACACAACAAAAGCCAGTATCTCTTCCTTACTTACCTGAGATACAGATTTCTAGTTGCTTGAAAATCCACCAAAGTTCAAGGAAGTGCATCATCTTGTGAAGCTTATCCAGATTGCAAGATGATGGTTTTCAGAGCATAGCATGAAGTTCTTATACAGTAGGCAAGCTATAACAATGATGATAATTGTGTTAGACTGTGCTGGAAAAATAATCTCCTTATGAACAGAGCAAGTGATTACAAAAAGATGACATTTTTACATTTTTAATTCAGTTATCTGTTGCCATCCTGATACTGCTTACTTAGTCTTGCTTTACAGGCAATCCATCTATGTTTTTGTAATCAAGTGTCAGTAAATCTGCAAGCAGTGGTTGGACTTCTACTTGCCTACTGTAATTGGACAGGTCTCGTTAAAAATCACTTTCTCAGGTGGAATCTGTGGAGGCACAATATGATACTGATACAACTTGCTCCCTCTGGGACTAAAGAACGTAAATAAGATACAGGAAAAATGACCTCATGGCATTAAATACTTAATTCTTTGCTCTGGATTAGACCTAATGCTGTTGAAATGAAGAAATTCTCTCTCATTGACTTCAAGGATCTCATGTGTCTAGTCTCGTTTTGAAACCTCCTGTTAATAGTAGGATTGATAACATTTACACTTGAGGCATTGTGTGGTAGGACTTGATTTCCATCAGCAAAAAAACCTGTGAAGTAACACAAAAACCCTAATTTGTTAGATAAATTGCAATTATATTGTTAGAACTGTATAGGGAGAGCAACTTTTTCTTTCCCACCCCCTGAAAAAGTTGTTAGTTAGATTTTGACATGTAGTTTGAGTAGGCAGGTGAGAAGAAGGGGATACATTTGTTAAAGAACTAGCCTTGAATGTTCTCAAGGCATCAGCACCAAGGCAGGCAGACAGAGGAGTGGGAATATCTCCTTTTCCTACTTAGACTAGTTGAACCTAAGTGGGGCAAGGGGCAGAAGCTGTACAAACTAACTGGGGAAATGGGTTGAAGAACTCCTGAGTTTGGGAGCAGGGAACAGCTAATGTGGTGGAAATACTAGCTGGTGTTTAACCAGAGATTTTTGTCAGTCAGAGGTTCTGGTAATCGGGGGAAAATGGCCAGCAGTGGCCAAATTCCTCCCTTCTGCAGAAGTCCCAGAGGCTTATTACAGCATCTGTTTGGCTCTTGCAGTGTTGTATAATAGGTTAGAAACTTATTTACTTGCTTGTAAATTAAAAAATGTGGTGTTTTACTATTAATCAATAGAGTTTAGAGTAATAAACCTCTCAAACATTCATGTTCTATTTCCTGATTTAATGAGACAGAGGAAGTTTCTTATTTGAACTTTCTATAGAAAGAGAAGGCTTTGTGCAGCATTTACCATGCGT
This sequence comes from Nycticryphes semicollaris, assembly GCA_013400055.1. Taxonomy (NCBI): domain Eukaryota; kingdom Metazoa; phylum Chordata; class Aves; order Charadriiformes; family Rostratulidae; genus Nycticryphes; species Nycticryphes semicollaris. Next base: position 664,496 of record VXBJ01005006.1, read on the forward strand.
TGTTACAGACCCGGTCTTGAATTTGTATAAATTTCTGAGGTTTTACAGCAGACGTGCATTTCCTCTGTGATAGTTTAGAGAGAGTTTGGAGTAGAGAATGTACACAGTTATAACCCACTGTAGAAATGCAAGAATATGTATGTCATGGGCTTAAGGATGACTGCGTCCAATTTTTGGACATTGTAGGCCAAAGTGTGTGCTTATGTAACTTGGGAACATCGTGTGTAGGTTGTCTCTGGTCTATGCAAAATACTTTTATAAATAAGTAAAACAAGACTTCAGTAGTCAGAGTGGTTTTAATCATGTTGGTTACTTAACTTAGTGGATAACTCTGTGGATGAAATGGTTTGAAGTCTTAGATGAGAGTTCATTTTTTCACTAAGTATGTTTCCCTTTTCAGTTTATGCCCTCTTGGCATAAGGTTAAGCAGACGTACTTCCTTAACTGAATGTGAGTCTGCATCTAAGAACTTTATAAACTTTATAAGAGCTATTGAATTGAACGTATCTTAGGAACTAAAACAATTGGACCCAGAAAATGATGAGGTTTTTACCACACTCGTATTTAAAGTTTGAGCTGTGAAAGGAAAGTTAATGGATTGTAGTTGGACTCCAAAAATTAACCATTGATTAAAACTCTTAGGTTTGGGTGGCTGGTGTGTTCGTGACTATCTGGGAATGAATACTAATTAATGCCTGTAACATGCACATAACTTCTGTGTGCCTTGGAAGGCAGTACCTGAAGAGACCTCCTTACTAACCCTAGTTCCTGCTGTCTCTGGAAACTGTTTATTAAACTTAAGACATGCATGATCAGTGTATTACCATTATAAGTGGCAGCTTAACTGGAAGTGTGCTACAGTTCTGTGTGGCTTCATACTCGTTTGAAAACCCCACGAGGCTTCTGCAGCACAATTACCTTCTGCCTTTCTGCAAAGTCTTTATTTCCCTTTATTTTTGAATTCCTGACAATTAATTCTGTGTGGCACTAATAGACAGGACAAGTGTTTTATCTCTCAAAATAAATTAGAAGGGAACTAAATACCAGCTATTATGTATCCTGACATTCTTGTAGATCACACACTACTGCAATGATGTCTCCTCCTATGACTTACCCTTGAAGTACTTTGCGTTTTGATGGGATAGAGTCAGTGGAAGGGAATTAGCTGGGCTCCCAAGGTTCTCTTCAATGATGCAAGATCTTTTCCAGCCTTTATCTACAACAATTATTATAATGTTTATTAAAAATTCAGGTTCCTTAGCAAAAGACTTATCAAAACTGTGTCTCAAAACTATCTGAGAAACAGGCAAAGTGCAAAATTAGATTGACAAGTAAATTTGATTGAGGCACGTGGTTTTTCTGTCAAATGTCAACACCAGTAAACTAAAAATAAGCACACATGCATAATCAGGGAAGTTATGACTTCAGTCCTTTCCCAAGGAAGCTTACTCACCAACAGGCTCATGCATTAGCAGAGCGGAAAGCAGATTTTCAATTATTCTGTTAAGACATTATTTGATAGACACAGTCCATTGGTTGAATGGTAGAATAATTTATTTATTCAGTGAATTAACTCCAGAAGTTAAAACCAGGAAAATTATGTTGGCCATACCTGATTATTGTTCCATTAGTTGTTGAGGAAAGTTTACCTGGACATTTTGCAAAGCAGAAATCCTGGGGCGACTGTTATTGTTTTTTCCTGGCATTCTACAGGATCAGCTCTATGCTCTTTGGAAAGTAGAGTTTTAACTTCTAGATCAACATTCTACAATCTGCAAAGAATAATGACTTTCCAAGTCATCATTAATAAAAATGTCTCTGAAAAGTGAAAAAGCTGGAGGTAAATGAAGATGACAACTGTCTCACCCCACCCCCCCCTTCCCATCTCTTTTCTGTGTGTTGCCCAAGGGCATTTGTGCAGAGGTACAGATTTTAAAGGACCAATGTGAATGGTGAACTTCTGTTGTTGCAAATATTCATTTGCTCTGAATGCCTTTATTACGCTGAAGTCAAGACTGATGTTTATTTCTTTTTAATAACAAATTTAACTAATTGACTCACAGAATCAAAATATATTTCAGTGTTAGGCAAAACAGAATTCTTTCTTCCTTTCTCTCCTTTCCTCCCATCTCTCTAAAAAGCACCTGATAAAAACAATAAAACCACAGATTTTTGCTCAAGATGTTGTTTCTGGAACAGCTGTGTGACATGTTCTTGTGAAAATTTCAGGCTGCTTTGTTAGATTTAAGTGGCTAAATTCAGTCCTGATTAAAATAAAAAAAAACCTTTTCCCTGGTTGATGTGATTGATATTTTGCAATTACAGCCCTCTGTAGGATATCTGCTGTCTTTAACCCACTGAATTAGGTTTTTGCAAAAAATTCTCAAGATCCCAGGTTTAAGTCCTGAATCCAAAGAAAATAGATTTTTATAAACATATAAGATATGTCTTGTATATCATAATAATATATATCTTTTCCAATAAGAAATTATGAAAACTGACTATCTCAGCTCAGCTACTGCAATGAAAGCTTAAAAAGTAAAGAATTGTCAAAATAGCAAAATAAAGTAAAATTTGCATTATTATAAAATGCCTGAATTTGGCCTATTTTTAACCTTTGTGATGGATACAAAATATATTAGAGAGTTTTACTGATTTATCTCTGCACCAGTGCAGCGCTGGGCTCGTCATAAGTGACATGTCTTGTACTAGAAGAAGTGGAGTCTGCAGAAGCTATTGTGTTGTACAAGGCAGGGATGGGAATGGGTTCTATCTGACCCATCCTTTCTAAAGCTGGTCTTGTTAGAAATGAAACAAATTTAAGCCTCTACTCCTTCACCTCTTCTTTTCTAAATCTCCAAGGAAGTCTGGGCTGAAAGCAAGACTTTTCTGCTAAAATCTGTGTCAGTCTGAGATTTTATTTAGCCCTGTCATTGTCATTAATATTTGTTTCTGGTGTCCCCAAGTATTCTGGTTTCATATCTTCCCATAATAAGTATTCAGCTCACTGAACCTGATGCTCAGGGAGGACGGATGTTTCCAAAGCCTCAGATATATCTCTGTGGCTGGTTACAGATATTCAGAGTGAGTTTTTCCACATACAAACATAATTTCACAATATAGCAAGATGAATTTCATAAAATGTTTTCAAGAGGTTTGGGTATAGGGTTTTTTTTTTTCTTTTAGCTGAAGAACGGAGGTAGCCCTGGCTGTATAACAGAGCAATTAGCTTATTTCACAGGCATCCTAGTTCTCTCAGTTTACAGAACTTGCCTCAACAATATTACGTTACACAGCAGGGTCAGGGATAGAGGAGTACCTTTAAGGCAAAGATGAAACCACATGACACATAAATGTTTTATTTTCAATACAATACCTAGGGTAAACTATATTTTAAGTTATAGTTTTTGTTTTTTGTTTTGTTTTTTTTTTTTAATTCAAAACCTTGTGCTTCAGTTCCCAAGGCAACACAAAGCAGGAATGATAATTTAGAGCTTCTTCCAAGTACCTTTTCATATGAAAGGGATGAGCAGCTGTAGGGTTCCGATTTGTGGTTTGGAGACCTGTTAATGAAACCTGTCAATTATAGAGCCCATATTCTAACACAAACCCAATCCATAAGCTTTTCCATTAATACACATTGCACCATAATTTTAAGGCTCTTTATTACTAGTCATCCTAGGCCCTGGCACACATCACTAATCTCTGCTGCCTTAAAGATGCTGGGAATAGCAAGTGTCTATACATCAGAGTAATTTTAAGTTTTGCTCTCGTAATGAATGGAAATTGATTCAATCTCTTCTGGGACTTACTCCAAGATTAGACATTAAAGCAGGATTTTTACACATGCACCCTACACACACTCCTGCAGTAAGCATAACTTTGGTTAATATTCCTAACAGCTACATTTTCTCCTCGAAAACTAGCTCATTAGCTTGTAAAATATACAGGTTTCAGGTGCTTGATAGCAAATAAAGCCTTTAAAAAATTACGTTTAACCGCTAGGGATTTTAGGAGCCTGACACAAAACAGCTATTTCACATACAGTTTCTTTGAGGCACTCTCGAGCAAGTTGAGAATCCTAACTCTGGAGTTAAATTTCAAGGTTGTTTCTAGGATGAGATAGGAGGAGTAGGTGCTGCTTGGAGGACCAAAGACCTCTCCTACAAGTCAGAAAATGCCATGAGCTGTGACTGCCTCTAGACTGAGACATACTTATATCCTCATCAACATAGAGAACTTTCAAGGCTTTAGTTTTTGTTTCAGAAGTGAAGGAAACCAGAAACTAAAAGGAAAAGGATTGCAAAATTTTTAACCCTTTGTTACTTTAGCAGCTTAACAAATAATTGTCTTTGCAGTTTGATTTGCTGAGTGTTGAGGAAAGGTGAAAAAACTTAAAAAGCCAGGAAAAAAGAAAGCTTGCACTGCCTCATGGGATGAGGGTGAAATATAGGTGTCATAATGAAATATGAATATAGCATCTTCTGAAGGTTTTAAGGGTTAAAGCGAACTAAGAACTACTTCTATAAGGTAGTTATATTGTGGAATCCCTGTATAAAAAAAGTATTGATTACTATTTCATGCTTCAGTTCTCTTTGCTCTTCTGACAAACATGCTCGTAACTCTTTTAACCCTAATTCATAGCTCAGGCCCTATCCTGTCTTGTCTTTATGCTGCAGAATGGGGCCATTATGAACTCGATGATGTGGTTGTTCCATGTGTACTGCAGCCTTCCATGGCTGCTTTCAGCCCCCTTGGCTTGAAAGGATCACGGTCTTTTTCTAAATGTGGAAAAGAAACACTTCTGTAAAATCAGGACCTTTGCAGATGTGAATATACTGGGATGCCCTAGTTTTTAGACTTCAAACTCCTGGTTTATGCAATGTCTCCTTAACAAACTTCCCCTCGAACTGGTTCTCTCAGCAAGGTAGTGGGACAAAGTGGTGGACTCCAAGAAAGGCATGACAAAGATTGTATAAGGACTTAAAAATAAACATTAAGACAGTAAATCTGGCACACTCTAAAACCTGGAAATCCCTCGTTCCCAGAGAAGAGCTCATTGTTAACTGCCTCACAGATGAGCATGAGGGCTTTTGCTGCAGAGCTCTTAGCTACAGCCTGTCTTCTGTTTCTGCAAAGACCACCATTTACTGCACGTCCTCATTTGCTCAGACTGACACCAGCATTTAACTAATTTTTCTAGAAAAATGTTGTTAATGTTATACAGTTACAGTTTAACCAGTTGATGCACAGATATGCCAGTGCAAAATGGCTACTCTGCTCTTCAACTCCAGTGCTTCATGCTGAAGCTACAATGACGCTACTCTCCTCCCCACTCCAACCCTCATCTAGTTCCTGTTTCCTACAGTTAAACGCTTTTCGGGGGTTGCATGTGAAGGGTACCGAAGTGAACTATGCAAAAAAGAAGTAAAATAGATGTTTATGAATACTGCACACATTGGCAGTATTCTCTATCTCCCACCTCCCCACTTACGCAGGTGTGATACTCTATCAGTCGTTGCTGGAAGGTTTAATCCCAGCAGATCCAAAGAACTCGCTGCATTCCTTTGCACCTCATTGCTTGCAAGGGCAGAGCTCCCTTCATCAAGACTTCTACAGCAAATATCATAGATTAATAAAAAGGTGAAAGAGCTCTGGTCCATTATTTATCCCTGACTGATACTTATTAGCAAAAAACAATTTATGCTGGGATTTCTTTATGGATCTGTGATTGCTGTAGCTGGGGCAAGTGGTAATTAAAAAGCTGCAATGTGTCCTCTCACCTCAAAACTGGGCTTTAAAATGATGACAAGATAATGAATGGTGAAGTGTAATATCCATATTAATTTCTCAGGGTGTTCACATACGTGGCTGTGTGTTGTGTAGGTGGCTGGAAAGCTCAGGATATTGACAGCTAAGACACATTGCTGCTGGCAGAGCCCATCTGTCCCATTAGCCTCAGTTCTGCGATGCAAGTGTTCGTTTGCACACCAGCCCCAAGCATCAGGCTTGACCGTTCACATAAATCTCAACCAGATTTCCTAATGAGCTGTTGCACATCTAGAGCTAATTTTGGTCAAGGAACATGCTGCAGCAGTACGTAAATTTTAAGAGTTGGCAGAGCCCTGTGAGTTAGATATTCTGCAGGTTTTCCATGTAGGTAAAGAGCTGCAACCTCAAGTTTACCAGAGTAAATTGTTAAGGAAACCTGGCCTTTGAAATAAGGAACGTTGGGTCAAATTCATAACCTTTTCCTACTGAAAGCAAGGTCTGAAAAACTGCTTTTGAAAGATTTGGAAGAGTCAAAATATATTATATCACCTGGCTTAGGTCTGCCCAGCTTGTGCTGTTTCTCTGGTGGAGAACAGAGTGTCTCCTGGCAGCCCTGGACTGCCCTGCCACTGCATAGGAACCCTGCCAGAGGGGTTTAGGCTCTTATCAGAAGTTATAGCCACAGCACACACATTCTAGCAGAGATGAAGGTGGCTCAGTTAGTGGGAAGGGGATGGAGATTCATTTACGTGTATGTTTTCTGAATTTTGTAGACCATCACTTTGCAGACAGGTAGAAGGCATGCTCTGGAACAAGCTTTCTCCTGGTTCTTTAGGTATGTTGAGCGTAACTCCTCAAGGAGGAGACCAGCATCAGCAACAAGTTCTTCCCAAAAGAGAGATTTAACTCCATGTCTCCTTCCTGTGCCACTTCGGCATCCTGGGATCAATGTTGATGACAGGCAAAGAGAGGCCACACAGGTTTCACTCACCAAGGAAAATCTTAGGCTAAGGAGAGACAGGAATGTTTCTTACCTACAGACTCACTTGTAACTAATTGAAAATAATCTAATCCTTTTGATCATGCCTTAAGGGAGTTAGTACAGGTTATTAATAAAACTTCTCGCATCTCATTATTTTTCTTATCCTCAATCATGAACCCAAATCTTAATTCCCTTCCCTCTTTGGATTTTTTTTAAACAAATTAAGTAAAGAAAATAGATATTCAGTTGAAATAATTTTGTTTAAAGTCAACAATTTTTTATGCAAATAACCCTACATTGTGAATTTTTATATACAAGGCACAGCAGTTGGGATTTTGCAATCAATGCAGATGTTCTTCAAATTGATGAATTCAATGAAATTGACTCTTTACCGTGACCACTGTTGATTTCCAGTACTGGTTACTTACAACACAGAATTTCTGTGCAGCTTGTGTTACTCCTGTGTGTGTTAATAATGCAGCAGCCCTTGCTAGTGGTAGCAGTGTTGAAAAGAGCTTTAGAATGTCTGCATCTTTCTTGGAGAGCAGGAGAAACTGCCTGAGTTTTGCAGGACTACATGCAATCAATCAATTGCACCTGCAAAGGAACACGTATGACTTAATGACTTTTTTTCTGAAAAGCTCGGCCACTGAAATTCAACCTTAACGCTTGAACCAGACAGAATTTCTTTTTCATTTCCTTGAACAGCTCGTTTACCAGGTGGTTGTCTATTGAGAGGGAAGAAGTTTCTCTGCTGTATTGCCAACACGAATTTCTGCTATCATTATCCTTGCCTTGCTTTTGCAGTTTTAAGGAGGCTTTTTTATTGGGTTGTATGGCTGGAATCCACAAAGTTTTTCATTGGGAATCAAGCCCCTGGATGTTATGGGCTCAGGTGAGCGTACGTGCACTACAGTCAACTAGATGTCACAGATATCTGCAGAGTGAAACAGGAATATTTTGCAGATGAGATAAGAGTCTGGTAAATAATTGCATAGAAAATCTGCACATGTGAAAATTTGGAGAGGTCTGTGAGGGTCATTTTGTCCCAGAAATTAGTTTTTAAACCTCAAAAAAATTTTCAGTTGCTTTTCTGCAATCTCTAATTCTATGACCTAGACTTGCAAAATACTTAATAACTTCTCCTATTCCCTCTGTTTAGTAGCCTATTCTTTAAAAAAATCAAGAAAAGTCAATTCTAATGAAAAATGTACTTGTGCAATGACAAGGACTGCTGGTTTATGTTAATTCAACTGATCAGGCCATTAATGTCTCTACCCCTCAATTTGATATAGTTACTTTACGATGAGACAACATAATTTCTGTGCTCAGAACACATTAGAATTTAATTAGTACTGGCACAGAACAGTAGCACCTTGAGTAAAAGAAATACTAAATTGCTTCATTTCTGACATAGAAAATCAATGCATTCTCTATTCAAACTTGAATTTTGTTTCATTATGCTTCTAAATAGATTTACAGGAGTCTATTTAGGATTTTAATATAGCTAGCACATTAAAAATTAAAATACAGCCAGGACTGGGTCATTTACCCAGGTATCAAAGAAAATGTATTGTCATGATTATGGAGTCTGTTCATCCATTAAGATCATGTACTTCTCACTCTTTTTGGTAGAAGTGATGCTTATAGACTGACACAAAATAGTTCACCACCATCCCCAGCTGCAAAAAGTTTCCTCTTTTTCTTTTTTGAGTGAAGTGAGAATGAACTGGATTCCCAGCTTCTGAGTTTTAATGAGGACTGGGAGCTGGAAAGGAGCAGCGGTTACCTACCCACTCATTTCCACAAGTCTCAGTTATGGTTGGCTTAAAATGGTTGGTCCCCAACCTGAGCCCTGAACACTAGGGACAAAAGCAATGTGCGGTGCTTTCTGGCTGTGCCCTGTCCAGTCTGGTCCTAACTTTGTAAGGCCCAAAGCCTTACAAAATCCAGGGTTTAATAAGACTTTTTGAGGTTTTAGAAATTAAGTTTAATGAACCCAATTAATCCACAGCCCTAGCTCACCTCTTTGGCTACAGCAGGTTGGTCACACCTGCCCAAGTGAGTGATTCAGTCACATTATTCTCTCCCTGAAAATCAAATCTCTTCAGCAGAATGGAGCCCTCCCCTCTCGCTACATGAATCTCAATTATATCCCAATCTAGCCTGAAGCCAATATATCAACAAAGACAACTCTATTAGGTAGTTGGTGGTGCTTTAAAACTCACCCATTTTACAAGGTCACTGTCTTTGTTTCCCCTACTGTTTCCAGGAGCCCTGCACACAGCTGGTGTTGTGTAACTGCCTCATTAACAGCCTGCTTATTATTTTGTATTTTTTGAATGCTTTTTTCAGCCTGTGCTGGTTTCTGATCTGCTTTCACCTGCAGTTGAAGGGCATTCCTATTCTATATATTTTAATCAAGTTTTCCTGGGCGCAGTTCTTTTCCAGTGTTCAGGTATCCAATTGATTCCTGCTCCTGCCCACAAGTAAGCTTACGGCATTGGAGAGAAATGCATGTTAATACCACAAATTTGAATATTCAAGGATACCCTTCCAATCTCTAATGACATTAGTTTGCTATTTTAAAAAAAGCTCATAATTTTTCCTCTAGTCTACTTTGTGAGGTGGAAACTTATCAAGAGAGCAAAGGGAAATATGCATCCAGAAAAAAAAAAAAAAAATCTTTCGATAAATGTTGAAATAAAAATTGGTTAGTAAAAAAGCTGTTAGCTTTCTGAAGTCTCCAGAGCTTGTTATGCAATTTTTGGAACTTAAAAAGCTTTAATATACTTCTTTTGGCTGTCAGTCAGCAGACAAGCGGATCCCAAGGAAAAAAGCCCATGTAGTGTAATCACCTTGATGTGGACCACAAGATGCAACGCCAGCTCATACTCGTTATGCCAATTCCTTCATAAGGAGCCAAGAAGCAACTGTTAACGCTATCAGACAGCTTTGGGGCAACGTGCCTTTTTTTACCTTCATATTTGAAACTCACATTAATTGAGGGATAAATCTTTGATAGAGTAATGAGAATGTTTGTAAGTGCTTGGATAGAAAGTGGGTGGAATTTGGGGTTTTAACATTCCTCCCAGATTAGTGCTGAAACTTTCTGAGGAAACAGATTTGTCAGCAAGTTCTCAGTAGCGGCAGATGTTTGCTTTGAATCTTTTCAGGTTTGATGAACTTCGTGGAGATCAGAGGTAGGGTATTCTAGAAGTTGAGTTTATGGGAGGCTGCAGAAGCCTCCCCCAAGGACCAAATCACAGCATGTTTGTTGTTGTGTGGCACGTTTTTATCATGATTACAAAGTACGTCGTTTTGACTGTTGCCCAAACTGACTGCAGAGATTGGGATTCCAACTTGTAAATGCTTCCTTGGACTGTAATGGTGCATCTTAGCTGGAGAGGGATTCCCTTGGAAATGGAACTGTAACATCACAAATGGATGCGAGAGTTCAGACCACCTTAAGGCTCTTCCAATAATCTAAATATTTATATTGCTTGAATGCTTAATCCTGCAAGTGTAACACTCAGTAGAACTGTAATTTGTAAGGGATATACTTCTTCCAGTTCAGGGAACAGCCATGTTGTTAGATCACGTCTGTAAATGATTAATTTGCAGTAGCAGACTGTTAACGGATGCTTTTTGAAAGTTTTTCCAAGTTTTAATCTAATTGAAAATACAGCAGTAAGTACTTTTTGTTCATCATTATGGACTTTCCTTTAGGGCTATGGATCTTTGTAGGATGGGAATAGGATTTAGTTTTAAGTAACAGACTGAGACATGATGAAAGCAAGAAGCAGAGGCTGAGATCTTAATTAAAACAGAGTTACATTTCAGAGAATTATTGAAGAAGGAGGAGGTGCTAGGGGCTAGAGAGTAGCTATAAATGTTTTTCAAAGCCCATTTGTACAGTGAAACAGCCAATACAACAGCCCTGCTATTCACCTTTTACCATGTTGGTATTTGTGAACAGCGAACTTCAAACAGACTCCGAGCTAGAAGCTCCCTGTCCAAGGGTGATGGGCACATCAAGGAGTAGGGATGAAGGATGCTAGCAGCTGGAAGCTCAGAAGCTCCTCTGAAGTTTGCTAATGCTTTTTGACCTTGCTAGAATTCATTTCACTTTACAATCCTCTTGATTTCAGTGTAGGGTCTGGCAGCTTCTCTGCTCAGCCATCGCTGTGAGGAGCTTTTCATTTAGTGTAGCTTGGTGTTAGAATTCACTTGCACTTGGTGTCCATGCTGACACCGCCATCACCGCAAGGTGCTGAGAAAGCAGTCTGACTCCTCAGAGATGAAGCAAATGTGAGGTTAAACCAAGCCTGTCAGAACCAAAGACATGCTCAGGTTGATCTGGTTTACATAAAAAGCCTGAAAACTTAGGGTATTTTTTATTCCTTCTGATATATGTCTCTCTTGTATCAGGGCAAATATCCTGATATGTGATTGGAATTGATTCCTTCTCATCTAATTTACAATAATCTATATTATTAAAATCTACAAAACACTTAAAATCTTTCATTGGCAAGTAAATGTAATGGCAGGCACTATCTGGGAATCATGACAGCAGCATTACGTACCCTGTGGATGCATCTCCCTACGATGCTTTCATTCTTCCAGAGGTATCTGTCATCATCTTCTAAGAAACCGTCTAAAACCATCTCAGGCAGGCCCACCATGTGCTGTGGACATGTCAGCTGCTGCAGGCTCCTGGTAGAGTAGGATTAGAAATAACTTGTTATCCCGTGCCAGTAAGACTCTCACCATCCAAAAATCAGAAGACACCCTAAGATCTTGATTCCTCTTATGTTTATTCATCTGAACAATGGCTTTGCAAAAGCTCAGGATATTCTTCTTGAAACATCAAGCATTGATGTGCCTTGTGATTGAGAGAGGTGTTGGTTTCTTTCTTTGGGGGATTATCTACTGAGCTATCACAGGTTTTCTCTGTGATTCTCTTGAGAGTATCTGAATTAAATATGATAAGAATTGATGAACTGTACTGGAAAACCCCTCAAGGCTATCAGATATTCATTTACAGGAGCAGAGGGAATCATTGTCCATACTCTACTTGTGTTTTATCACAATAATGATGCTTTAGAGACAGCTTTGTGTATGCCATCTCATTTCAAAGTTGGTTTGAGTTGCTTTTTCTCATTAGAGCCCATTATTCTTGGAAACTACTAAGAATTTATTTTTGCCACAGTCCTTTGGAGTCTTTTTTTCTATAGATCATCTACTAGTCCCTATTAGGGGACTAGTTTATATATATGGGGTTTGTGCATATATAAAATATATATATAAAGGAGGCATATATAGGATTAAATTTCCTAGGTAAGTTACTGTATTTCATTTAAATTTTTATGTAGCTTGTTCTCAAGGAGGTGGCGTGGTGCTGATTTGGGGGGTTGGTTGGTTTTTTTTTTAGTTTTTCTTGTTATTTATGAAGGCTTTGGAATATATTTTCACCCTTTCTGATTCAGAATACCCAGAATCTGGTTGTTGATCAAGGGAAATCTCTTCAGGTTAATAGCTGTCCACCCAAGCAATACATAGAAAGATTTAATAAATAAGACTAGAAGACAGTAAAGCCTTTAACTTCCCGGCAAGAACGGGAGAACAAGCCACTTAAAGCTTGTTGCTGACAGGTTTTTGCTTTATCACAGACTTTAATGTACCAGGCAGTAACATACATCTACAAAAGGAAGGCACTTTTGTACAGTGGCATTCTCATACAAAACCCTGACTGCCACTGAACACCAGTCCTGTGCTGTGGTGGAATCATACTGGGTGGTATTGCCCCAAGGACACGGATTTGAAGCAGGTACCTGTAGCAATTGGTTTTAACTAATAAGCTTGATAGGAAATTTATCTATTAAATTCTCAGAATCTGTAGCCAACCAGAAAACTATTCCCTCTGTGTAACTAGCTCACAAGAGTCGTTAGTAAAAATCGTGAATCCTGCAAATCTTTTGGGATGGGTTTTGCAGAAACTTTTTTTTTTCTATGCACGTAACTGTAGTAGTTTCTTAAATCGATGCTTTATGTTTAAGATGCCTGGTAATTCCTGCTGCCTTGGTGAAAGCTACTAATAAAGCTGTTACAGGACTGAGTCATTCAGTACACTGAATGTCAGTATACCCTCACTCTAGACTAATAGAGGCACTGTAGTTATTTAAGCATCTGAATTCAACAATAGTTCAAAATTCTACCTGAAATTCCTCAGAATAATTTGGAGTAAGTGAATTTTTCTAGACTTAGTCAAAGCAATTACATTCAACTAGATGCCATATTATAGCATGACATTTATCATCATTTAAGTACCTCAAAGTACTAAAGAACTCGAACTTGTCTTTATTTCCATGCTGGCAGTTTGATGGTCAGGCTGACTTTGCATTCCCCAGTCTCCACATTGGTAGGAAGAAATGTGAGGTTCAAGCAGAATTTGAGTGCTAAACCAAAGAGGAGCAAAGAACAGACAGACCTAGGTTGATAGAGCGATGTAGTTTATGTTTAAATTATTTACAGATGTTATATCCAAGGAACTTTTCAAAGGCAGTATGGGAAACAGTGCTTCACTTCAGAGATGTACTTTTGGGGCTATTTTTCAGTATATAACCCCATGATGTTTTAAAACTTAAAACACCTAAAATATGTGGGATGTGGTATCCTTTTGAAACAAAACAAAATATTTGAATCTCAGTTTTAAAGAGGATGTCTGTTGTAAAATATCCAAACCTCCATCCTCTTTATTGTACTCAAAGATGCATTAAACCTCAATTAAAGAACTAACGAGTACACTGTCATCACACAATTAAAACAAAGACAAAATTGTTCAATAGTTCTTCTCATTTTAACCAATGAAAAATAATGGTGATTTATGCCTTTCCTCCTTACAATAGGTATAACAGAGATTTATTATAACTTGTAGTTTTATTTTCCAGCTCTAATTGTGGCACATGGTAGTTCAGAATTACTAGCTGTTGTGTTTTAGTTCAAACTGGGTTTTTTTTTTTTCCCTCATTAATCCAATGAAGAAAAAGAAAAAGCATTTCATGGCACGACTAATACTTGCTTTTTGATGTGCCCTTACTATAAAGGTTTCAATTTTTTATTCAGTAGATAATGCAAAATGAGGCAGAAAGCAATTCAGCTTCCAGTCCGAGCAAATTATACAAACTCTTCGCCAGGATGACCAGTATAAAGAAGTTGCTGGTGTAGAACTTTCTGGTGTATCTCTCACACACACAACCAACCATTACCCCGTACATTATCTTACCCTCTTAGTACAACTTTCAGATACAAACTGGAGGAGGTGAGCATCTCTATGTGATTTCTCAGGCCACCTCTTTCATTATAGTCTTGCTATTAAGCTTCTTTAAAATTCTGATTTCTTCATCTCCGTACACCTTGGAAATGTGTTAACTTTTTCAGTGTTACTCCTGTTGCATTGATGTCAAATGATATAAAAGCTTCATTTAGCTTGCCCTTTTAATTTCTTTTCTCGTGTGAACTAAGTAAGAACGTTAAGATTCTTTTCATTAGTTACTTTTTAAAGAAAGGCTTTTTAAGGAATTAAAATGCATAACAAGATATGATTTAATATGAATCCTTATGCTAACAGAGAAGATAGTTATGAATTATTTTAATCCCTTTTTACCTCCTGAAGACTGCTGTTGCAGCAGAAGAAATCAAGTGTAGGACTGTACAGACAGACAGAGCTGGCTAACACACAGAAGTTGCAGCAAAAACTCTTTTACCCAAGCGCCTGCTTAGATTTAGTCAGTAAGAAAGTCCTCTCCTCCATCCCAAATCAGTATGACAGGGATGGAAGGAAAAGACATGTTGTGGCAGTATGTGAAATATCTGGAAGACTGACAACAATGTTCTTGTAAAGGAATGCTTCTGATTAGGGACCTGCTGGTGGTGAAGTTGGAACAGAGCTGGACAGTACCTGGATTTCACCCTGCATCAGGGTTTTAAAGGGTTTGAAACCTTGTGTGTCTTGTTCTGGAGATCACTTTGGCACTATTACTTTTCTGTGTGAGCTGAATAGTGAGTACCCATTCAGTTGTGGATCAACGTCTAACTGCCTACGAATGTTGGACACCAGACTGCAGAAAACAACTTCCCTTGACATCTGAAGTGTTTATGTCTCTGGATTTAGCCTATCTCTTCTAACAGCATCATACAGTAGCATAAAACTGATGCAGGCATTGCATAGAATTGCCTTTGTGTTACTAAACCAAGTCCCTCTACTGGCAACCTATCACAACAACCTACTAGTCCACTCTAGAGGAAAAGCAGATCTTCCTTCTCTGCTCACAGGTACTTCAAGATGTACAGACCTACCAGCTGCAGTAGAAAAATAAGAGAAATGACACACCTCTCATCTGAATAGGTGTCTTCATAATCCAGCAAGACAGTCCCTTGCTGTGCATTACCTGGCAGTACTTGCTTCATTTTGCTGTCCATCTGCTTAAGGAATAGGAAAGAAAAATACAATCTGATCTGTGGAGTTGCTGCAACTATAACTTCTTTAACTTCAGTGGAGTCATAGTTATGTTTTGAGTAGGAACAGGTTTTCATTTGTGAGGACACTTGTGGTAACTGGGTGGTTTTCGTTTTTCAGGTCTCATCACGTTTGAGATTCTTCCTGAGCTGGTTCCTCAACACATAGAAACATTTTCTTACTTTGGAACCTTAACCTCTTCTGAAGAATAGTCTTTCAATCAGCTTCCAAAAGCTGTTGCAAACCCATAGGTTTCATCCATATAATCTTCTGCCTTTTATTTATTGCACAGTTTTATTTTTAAAAAAGTCCTTTTACTTTCGTATTATAAAAGAAAGCACCTCTATCTACTTCCCTCAGAAGCAGGATGAAGCCTGAGACCTGGTGAAGGCAACAGAGTTAAGAATTCATCCTAATTTTTAGAGGTGCTGACCGCTCTCAGATCTCATTTCTTTTGAAAATGCTTTGTGAGGCATCAATGCAGGATCTAGGTCAAAGACGATTAGAAACTCCAGTGATTCTAGGACAGAAGAGAATGTACTCTACACTATTGAAATTACACTATTGAAATTACTCTACACTATTGAAATTACTCTTCCAAACCAGCCTTCTTAAATATGTGAAAGAAAACTTTTCCTGTTCCTAATGAGAGGTGAAACACTGAAAGACTTAACAGGAGATTTGTAACAGTGAGCTCTTGTACCTTTTGTCCCACAGAAGGTTGTGGGTTTTCATGTATGGTATGAGAGTGCTTTGCTTTGACTCAAGTAAGTATCTAAGTGTGTGCATCTTTCTCTTCAGCTGCAGTGTGGGTCCTCTGCCCCTCCAAGGTAAGAAGGCTTCTAGCTCCCAGCCATCAAATTCCCTCCAGGGGAAGGATTTCTGCATCCAGCAGTTTTCTGCTGGCATCTGGACACAGAACTGATGCCAGGCTGTGGTGTATGTAGCCCAGTAAGTAAAGTTCATCATTCACAATGATGTGAAGATTAAGTTTGGGAAAAATCTGGCTGCATATTGTAAGTGGTCTGTCTGCGACTCTGGTTTCTGAGCCGGCTGGATCTCGTTTCTCCCTGTCAGATTCTGTGGTTGTAGATTTATTTGCATTACTGTTTCTTGTTAAAGACAAGGCCCTGAGGGTATTAAGGTCTTGTCTGACCCTGACCGCAGAGCTGAAATGCAAAGCTCAAAATTCCCCTCTCCATTGTATCTAATTAAGGAATCTCATTAACCCTCTCTTTGGATAGATTGAGAGGATGACTCCTTTCTGCAGGATGCTAATAGGTTTTCTGGTAGAACAGCGTACTCATCTGACCCCTGGTATTAGGTGCTGAGGTAAACATACTCTGCCAGCTCATGGCAGTGACACTTATTTTTTTTTATTCATTCTTTCGGTAGAATTTCTCTGAACTAAACCTAGATTTTTCCCCTTTTCTCACCCTGGTTCTGGAGCTCTGCCATTTTAAGAGCTGGGAAACCAGTTACCAAATCTCATGGAAGTTTCTAGGATTCAAAAGGGCAAAGGATCTGCTAGGAGGCGGCGGTGGTGATGGGCAAATAAAATTCTGCTTCTATTCCCTCAGTTAACTATGCTGAGATGACTGGACAAAAAAACCCCAGCACAATAGTGGTCATGATTTTTCCTGAACGTCACCTCCGCGCCATAGGTATTCCTTTAAGGGCATATGTAACAGGATGGTCTGTACTAGACTGATGACTCTTCTATGTTTAGAAAGCTATCTGGTTTTGTTTGTCAGGAAAGCAATGATCTGATAGCGGAGATGAATGTAAGAAACTATCTGGTGGCTGCGGAATCTGGAAAGTCATAAGATGATAAAGGATGTGCTGCAGGAACATGGTGCAGGAACATCGCCCATCTTCAGCAGTGAGTCAGCTCCAACCCAGTGGGGTTGATGGTTTCCCACTCAGCACCAGCCTGCTAGCTCCATCTGACTTCAGCAGTCCCACTGGGGTGTCCTCCCCCTGGGGTCTCCAGTGCTGAGGCACAGGGATGGGTGCAGGGCCAGGCATTCTTCATTTGGCACCCTGGCTGTGCTGAAAACCTTACCAGAGCACCAGGTGCTGGGAGCAGGTGCAGAGGCGGCGGCTGCATGTGGATTCCCCTTTTGGTCTGATGTGGTAGAAGCCAAAAGCCCAGCTGGGTTTGTGCTTACTGTGTGGCGTAGGAAGAGTAGCTGTATGGCTTTGCTGAAGAAACCAGAGCTGCTCACCAGGGATAGGGAGGCACTTCACTGGGCATCTCCTGATTCAAGTGAATATTTGGATGTGGGTAAGGAGGCAGAGTGGTAGGACAGTTGTCAGGTGGACTTTTAAGTAGGCAGAAGAGAATGGGCAGATTACCAGAAGCAAACACTTCATGTAGTTAAAATACCTGGTCTGTACTGGAATCAAGAGCATGGAAACTTCAAAAGATACCTGTGAATTTCTGTTTGCCAAATCTGTGGCTGAAATATTACCCTGAGGTGCCACATGGATTTGTGTATTGGGGACATACTGTTTGCCTGGCCTTTCCCTTAGCAGATGGGGAAATACTTCTATTGAAGTGAGCTTTAAATGATGAACCAGAAAGCAAAAAGGAGGGAAGAAACAAAGTTGCACTCATTTAGCACAAACCAAGAAGCTGAGCAAACTTGAGTGTAAGGGCTTGAGGTGAAATTATTTAATTTCCTGTTCTCCACTGGAGAAGAGGAGTTGAAATATTTACGAATGGGCTGTTTGAACTAGCCAGTGTTATTGAAACCTACTGAGAAGATTCATGACTTTGGAATGTTATAAAAATGCTTGTATTCTACTAGGCAGAGCAGACTGAACAGAACAGCAGGCAAGAGCGGCCACCAGTTGGTAGCAAATCTGGAGCACTTGCTGATTCATATTTATATAACAAAGCATGAGACAGGGTTGTCTGCTACAGACCACTGTAATACCCATGTTAGTGTTTGAAAAAGCCCCCCTGCAGTCAGTATTTCTAGTTCAAATCTCTGCCCACGTTGGCCTTCCTGTTTACTCTTCCCTGGGTCCTCATACGTACCGGCCCTTTCATCCTTCACGCTAATGGCCATAGGTAATTCTGCTGGGATGATTCATGCGCATTACACCTCAAGGAGAATACGCTACTAAGTGGAAGGGCTGTTTTCCAATCAATGATGATAAGCAAGAATCAATCATGTACCATAACCTGCATATAGCACAGAAAGGGACATATATCGAGCAATGCTCATGGTCTGAACAATATGCTGCCTTATTAATTTTCATGAGTTTTTTCCAAAGACGCATTACCTTGGACAACACAAGGTCACTGTGCAGAGAGCTGGACAGGCACTGCAAGCTATTTTGCACAAATTTAGAGGGATTCTCTTAGGCTCATCCTTCGGTATTATTAATCTCCACAAAATCCTCAGTGGTCAAGTTTACCCTTTCCAGTAGGTTTAGGTATGCTGTTCATAGCAGCCTGCAGAACTACTTCTTCAAAGCAATGTTTAATTCCTTTTGCATAAATGCCAGCAATGATACTAGAGAAGCAATAGCACATGAATTATACAATTAACGAAGGACCCTGGGAATATAAAAATACCCGAGGGACCCTTTCACTGAGTTGAATAAGAGAAAAAAAAAAAAAAAGTCACCTTAGCTATCAGAGTCAAGCACTAAGTGATTATATTTAAGTGAAATATCAAGACTGATATTAAGATAAAACTGTTCCCCCGTGGCCTTTAAATCTATGGCCTTTAAATCATTTTCTTGCATCCACTGAGCTATTCTGAGACACATAATCTGTGCAAAGTCCTCTTAAACTATCAGGAAATACCAGTGTAAATTTTTCCCAGTGATCCTGCCTGTTTACTATGCAAAGGATGAGTTTGGCATGGCAGAGAGGATACCAGGGTAGTTGAACAGCTTCTGGACCAGAGCTGGCTTGCAGGAGCATGGTCTTCTACAGACAGAGAGGTTTGGCTCTGTACATGCCCATTTTTCACCTGACAAAATAAGGTAAAGCTGGAATTGGGCTTGTTTAAATAGCTGTTCTGCAGTTAGATTTTTCCTTCTGTTGATGGAACTTACTTTAATTCTAGGAAGTTCTGCATATTGGAAAAAACAGCAATAAAGAGGAATAACGAGCCCTTGACAAGGAACCATGCCTCTGTAACCTGAGAGACACCAGGTTATATACTGGTAGACAGATACTGGATCAGCTTCTACTCTAACAAAACTGAACACTCAGACATGTTTGTCTTTAAACCATCTGTATGTACTTGTAAACTGGACTAATTGGTTATGCGTATCATTTCACTGGCTAATGTAATAGATACCTCATACTTACAAGGTAGTACATTGAACTTAAAAGACTCTTAAATATTAGATTGGCTTTGCAAGAATCCCAGCAAACTTAGGCATACTTGGCTAGTGTAGTAAACCTAAAGCATCCTAATTATCTAATTTACAAATAATTAGAACCTGATGTATTGATGCACTACAAGGTTAATTGCTCTTCTTATGCAATTAGTAGAACCTTATGCTTTTTATTATATGAAAGTAAGCCATTATCACTTTCCACATTTTTCTATCCAAGGTCCAGTAATGACAAAACTTTTATCTGAACCCTCAAAACATTAATTGGTTTCTGTCTGAATACCCATTTCTTCACAAAACCACACATCTCAGTATCTTGTTCATGTATATTTGCTCTGTGATTACAAAATGATATTCTTAGGTAGGCTTTTTCTGAGTCTTCCAGGTGTCCTGCTTCAGTTCTTTTTTTTTTTNTGAAGTGTGGGTTGGTTTTTTTTGTGTTTTTTTTTTCTTTCTTTCTTTCTTGTAAGCTTTTCTATTTCTACAAATTTGTCCTCTCTACAGTTGCAGGCTGAACTGGCTGTTTAAAGCTATTTTTTTCTGGGTAGATCAGAGGTGGAGCTTCTGAAAGATGCTTTTCTAGCATCTGTCAAACTCAGACTCCACAGAGATGTTTCATGGAATACCTATTATTTTTAAATTATTTTGTTGCGATTACTCAAATGTGTTGACTGGATCAAAGGGATTGTTTTCTATATAAAAATAATATATTAAATAATATATACACATATAAATATATTATTTATATATTATTAATATATTAAATATAATGGAACACAGCATTGTAAATTTTCATTTCATTCTGAAATGACCTTTCAATGGAGAAATATTCTATACTGGGGGAAAAAACCCATTTTGACTTAACCGAAACCACTTTTGGGAAACTTCTCTTTGAGGAACATAAAAATTGTTCTCATGTTCCTCTTTGGAAGAAGACTACAGAACAAACTTGGAAATGAAAAATTTACACGGAAATAAAAATTCCATTTCCTTCTTGGAGTTAGTCAAAACCAGTAAGTTGGGAGGTTCCAACCCGTGGTCAGCAGGTGACAGTGGGGTGTATAGATTACTTCTGAAGGATCTGTGTGAGACAACTAATAAAAACTGAGTCGTTACTGGCAGACTGAAATTCATTATACCAATGTTTGTTCCTCAGAAAACTCCTGAGGTTTGCAATTTGAAAACAGAGTAGTTTTCAGCCTCTCAAGGTAACAATTCTTGGTTCCTATATGCATCAGTAGATGCTGGGACAAACAATTTGTACGTAAACGGTGGTTGCTGTTGAAAGCCTTTGATGCTGCATGCTTACTAACATCAGCATCTGCTTTTTGTCATTGTTTGTCTGGTGTTCAGAGGATTTATGTCATTTCAAATCATCCTGCAATAGCTGATAATGTTTTTGTTTAAGTAGGTTAACTTGTCTAAATAATGAAATACTTGCGGACCCTTTGACCCAAACTCAGTTGAACACAGATGGGCTGTCTGTGATGAAAGAGGGAATCAATAGGATATTCCAGCCTGAATAAGTCAGTGAGTCAGATTTCATCTTGCTTATGCTACAGCTCTCTGATCTTTATCACTTCTGAAATAGCATTATGCTCAGTTCATATCCTAAAGAAAAGAAACATATTTTCCAGGGCCACCTTCTTAGCAAAAGTCATCCTGTTTTGCTGCCTTAATGCCCTCCAAGTGTTAATGGATTAGAGACATTATTAAAATAGCTGTCACTGTATGTATTAGGTCCCTGCACATTATATATTCGTCATTATTTGAGTTTTCTGTTAGGGGATAGGAAGGAAAGTACAGAATCTTCAAATCCAAATTCATTATAATTCTGAGAGATTTAAAAAAAATAAAATAAAGATCATGTTCATACAGCGTATCAGCCGTGAGAGGATGGGAACTGGCCAGAAGAGCTCACCTGGCAGCTGGTTCAGAGTGGAACAAAATGTGTGATTTGCCTCACAAATAATATTCAGGACAACTCTTTTCCTGATGGGAAGGGCCCTGTGAAGTTACCGCAGAGGTAGCATTGTGACATCCCTCCTGCAAGGGTTTCCCATCTATTCTGCCAGGCAAAATGGGTGTGAGCTGTGCTGTGTTGAAGGAAAGGCAGATCTCTGATCTTCTGCAGAGCCAACAGAACGGGTTGCAGGCCCTCAACAACAAATTCTTCATCACTGTATTTTTCTGCACTTCACTGAAAATCTGTTGACACTTTTTACTCTTTCATATTTTAATAGGAGCAGAGATCCTCTTCAGACAGCTTTAGGAAAAAGTGTTTATTTCTGTAGCTTCAGACCAACCCTTATTAGCGTGTAAACTGGCTACTCTGCTTGATTTTATTATTCTGTTTAAAAAGAGCACCTCTTACTCTGTGCTGAATGTGCTTATGCCTTCTCATTTTTACACTGCTACTTTATCTGAGCAACTTATATCCTTCCCCTTGAAACAAAAGAGAAAAGCTCCAGAAAAGTTTGATTTCCTGTCACTCCCACAACTGGAAACTATATTTTTTAGGGCCTTTTCCCTACTGTTGTAGAGTCAAAGGCAGGTAATGCAAATTGGAACTGATTGGAAGCAACCAGAATCTTGGCTGTGACTAAGACTGGCCTTAAGAATCAGGTAAATAAACCTTCCTGAACCCAAAGAATCTCCCAAACTGGCGACAATGAAACCCTGCATCTTCACCTTAGCCTTTTCTATGTATCCGTGTATGTCATGCTCCTAAAAGAACTAGGGTCATCAGAATAGTAAGTATCCTTCAGAAGCATTTTATTTCATCTGGGGTTCTCAAAGCATTTCTCAGGCCAGAGCTGCAACCACTAGCAGCAGTAGCAGCAAGCACCACGGCATGATTACTGTACCTATTTCATCAGCATTTAGATTGATGAAATTTAGCAGATGTATCTCTTGGATTCAATGCATTATCTGCATGCCTAATCCATAGTAATCAAATGCAATCCAACAGCATTGGTGGTTTCTACCATGACCTGTGTGGAGCAAAGGACAACATCCACGCTCTCACCACTGCTGCTTCCAGGCTGTGATTTGCCCCAGTGAAGACATTCGTAATCAAAAAGGCAGATGTTGAGACGAGTTCAATCACCACTTTGATATGCTGAGGTAACTAATAGTGCAGAACTAGCTTTTAATGCAAGCCACAGCCTTTTGTAATTGCTCTGAGAATTTTCAGACATCACCAAGAGAGTATTGGTCTCGTGCTTAACTCAGTACAAACCTTTAACTCCCCGGTGTCATTGCTGGGGAGGAAGGCTGCACTCGGAGGGAGACACACCGACACACCGGTGCTGTGTGCTGGCCCTGCCTGCTGCCTCCTCTTTTAGCCCCTCAGAGTGTTTTTATTCCTGTGTGTAACCTGGCTGTCACAATATTTTTCTGAAGTAATTTCAAACGCAGTCAAGTCTCCACAATACACATTGTAAGTAAATTCCCTTTCATGTCTGTTGTATGGAGGACTGCTACTACCCTGTAACACTTTCTTTATATATTTCATGTGCTGTTTCTAAAAGGCTGTTAAATGACTGTCAATTATTTATTCGTATCAGGTGGACCAGATGTAGAGGAACTGCCATATTCAAAGCTAAAGAGCACTACCTCAAAACTCTGTAGGAAAGAAATAATTCAAATTTTAATAACCTTACATTTTACCCATGATATTTTTCTATTTCTAAGCTTTTTTTTTTGCTTGGGTTGATTACCATACACATTGCTGTAGGTGATTTTGTTTGAAGGTAGTTGAGTGAAAAATAAAGATTAATCTTGACTGAATTTTTAATCATGTTTGCAAATGAATTGCAGCAACCAAATACCAGCTGGTGTGGAAATGCATTTATCAAGAACATATGGAATAGAAACTGAGCCACTTGGTTACTTTACCAGTTTAGCAAGCTCATTGTTCCATAAAATTATTTGACTGGTAAATGATGGGATTGTCTGTAAGTAACCAGCATTGGGAAACTTTACGTATAGCAGGGTGTGATGATGCATGGGGAAACAAACAGGGGATGGGAGGGTGGGCATCTCTACTGGGAGACTGGGGAGGCTGTGTTCAAGCCTCTGCTTTTTCACAGGCTTTCTGTGGTAACAGATTCTTTATTCCTACCCTACAGCTTATTTTTCTGTAAAGTGGAGCACTGCTTGATGTTATGTGATGCTTGGATAATGTCCTGATAGAGGACCCAAAGCTGATGTAAAAATGTATTTAAAAGGACTGAATGAAGTAGCACACAGTCAGCTGGGCTGATGCGTGTGGCACGAAGATCTGCTTTGTGGCAGTCCTTCAAATCCCTCACTATAAGATGATATGTCCAGTGTTCCCAAAGTTCCAGGGGGAGAGATTTGTCTAACTGTCATCCCTCTGAGGAACAGCTGCCAGCTGCCTGATTCCCTCTCTTGTACTCTTTCTAACACTATTCTTTGGGTACATGAAATGCTATTGATTTGCCACAGCCATTACTGCTGCTTGGTTTCACTTCTGTTAATCCTTTTTAAGTACAAAAGCCCCGAGCCCTCCCTTGGATCATGGTGGAATCCTTCTGAACATTTGGCAAGAGGATGGTCTCAAGGATTTTCTTTTGGGATATGTTAACTTTTAGTGACATTTTGTACAGAAGAGCTAATGGTTTTGAGAATTCTTAAGGAAAGGTTTGGTCAGATGCTGCTCCTATTGAAATTAGTATAATGGTTATTACTGATTCAAAGGAAGCTCAGTATTTTTATTAAAAAATCCTACTTTTAATTTTTGAGTCGTTGTCGCCTGCTTATATTAGCATATGCCATCAACCTGCAGCTTTCATCTATGTCTTATCAAACATAGATATCTTGGGTAAAATGTCTGGAGTCCTCCATTCTTGCCGCTAAATCCAGCTGAGCGAAGCTGAAAAATCTGAATCTCATTTTCATTGCTTCACCCTTCCTTAGAAGGGTATAAACTGCCTGAGTATTCCTATAGCAGCTTATCTTTTCCTGAACCACGTGGCAATGTCCACAGTCAGATCAGAGCAAGGAACCATTTAGGCCAGTCTGTTTGATGGTAAGTCCCATACTCTGCCCTTCTGTGTTGCTAAGGGGCACATAGTTTGGGATTGAGTTATTTTAGGATTTTGTTTTCTTTTTCACCTTCCCTTCTACTCCCCAGCCTAAAGAAAGCGTTCAGGGGATCTTTCCTGTTTTCATTTTGAAGTCACCACGTAACGTTGCAGTGTTCATCACTCTCCCTGTATTATTGTTGTAGACAGTATTAAGATCCTAGCTGATTGAGTTTATTGATTTCTGAGTGATCTCTTGAGTGTTATGTCATGTTCATGTTCTGTCAGCATTGTGTGGACAGTCTGTGATAAAGAATTTTGTATTTATTATACATGAAACTACCGCTCTGCAGACTTCCAAATTCAAGGCATTGAATGGATGTAGGAACACAAGGAACGATATGCAGTCTCTCTATAAACCACTTTTTATGCAAAGATTTAAGAAATTATTCAGGGCAGATTAATTTCTTATTTTCTACAGTAACTAAGTCATATCTAAGAGCACAGCCACATACTGGTTTGGAGGATCACAGGAAGAAGAAAAATAAAACATGCTGTCCTCAAGTGTAGGCCACTTTTCCATAAAAACCTTTCATGACTTGTTACAGGTAATAAATTGTTTTTATATCCTCTAGACTAGTATTTTCTAATTAATGCTGGCATTTGAACTCTTGCTTCTGAACTCTGTACTAACTCTGGAAACTTACTGCAAACCTTGACCCGCTTTGTTCCTCTCTGAAGCTCAGCAGTAACACTTTATGAAGACACATTCAGAAGTGTCATTGTGCTACTCAAGGCTAGCCATCTTCCTTAGTGCACAGAGCAGTGCTGCTGCTTACTGGGATGCCTTTTCCTTTCCACTTGTCTCTGAACTCTTTTAGGCAACAGCCAGTTAATGCTTTTCTCTGGCAAAACCCCTCAAAGGGCTTGCCCTGAGTTGTAACATTGCACTCTCTAAAAGGATGTTCTTACAATGCAGTGACCAAAATGTCTTATAAAAACAACTCAGAAACATGTTATGTATGATGTTCTACTACTTCTCCATGAACCTTGACATTATCAAGTCAACACATCAGACAATCCTGTGTCTGTCAGCATGGTGTGCATTCGACTTTGCCATTGGGTCACTTCAAAACACAAGTTTTAAAAAATGCCAGGAATTTGCAAATGTGTTTGAAATCAATGGACTCCTACAATCATTAAACCTAGCTTTTTTTTTTTTTTTTTTTTTTAATTCTTAACACCATGAATAGTTTGTGTGTTCTCCAGTGGGACTCTTGAGCACACGAGATGGGTTCGTATCAGTCAGCAGTTGCCAATCCTGGACTCCTTAGAAGGCTTAGGCCATTCATTTTCCTGTTCCTTAGTTGATGATAATGGTCACCAGGAGCAATGTTTTACAGGGAGAGTAGTGGGGAGTTCTGTTAGACCTCTGGCTAAATTCACTTCAAGGGGAAAAACTCAGATTATACACTTTGAATGAGCAGAGAGCAATCACAGAAATCTATTAAATTTCTCACACATTGAATGTTTTTGCTTTTTTCTCTTATCACATATTTTTTCCTGCTTATCCTAGCTGTGACCTTCAGTCTGTCACGTGATGTAAACAAGAGCTAACCAACCAAGAGCTACATCTATTTTATCTGTCATTAACTTTCAGCTTTCCCATCTGCCATCAAACTGGGCTGTGGATCCTGGAAATCAGTCTAATCTGCCAGCAGCTTCCCTTTTGTTTCTCTTAGTCACTCAGCCCAATCTCAGATTGGCATTTCTTGTTCTTATACAATGATGTTTTTCTTGTATTCCTCTATGAAATATCATATCTTTCTGCTGTGACATGATTTTTTTCTTACTGTCTCTGTGTCGCAATTAATGATGAGTCAACTTAAAAAAGCTGGCTCAGGTTCTTCAGCGTTCAGGTGTTTTTCTGTCTTTAGTGTGAATCATAGCCCCATGCCGCTACCCACAGGGGAATGTGACCATCCACTTACATAACCATACGTACCAGTTTTGTTTCTAAATTTATACCCTAATTTTATAGCATACCGATTGCTTAGCTTAGTTTAATTTTCATTGGCAGTTGTTGAAACTTGGTATATTTTATTAGCTCCTATGGTATTTGGTAGCATTCTTTTCTAAAAGTAATGCTTGGAAATCTCAGTGTAATTGCATGGTACTGAACTATGAAGCTGGGCCAATTTACTGGGATTTGAGGCAGCCTAGCCATTTCTACTCTTTTAACTGATTTCTTTTTCTAGTTACTGAATGAAGGTTAAAATAACATTTCAAGATGATAGAGTTGAATCACCTACAAAAACACAATAGAAGGTGATTGCAAGTGTGTGGTATGATAAAAGACCCAGGGGTTTCTTATTGCATGACAAGCTCTTATAATAGACGTGGGTGAGGTCAAAGACAGGAAAACCAATGATTAAGATGTATTGCCACAGAAACAGGAAATCTTTTGGGAAACATGCAATCTTGAACTAAATGCCAATAAATGTAACAAAAAGTAGACAAGATACGTGTTAGAGAGATGAACGAGGGGGATTCATGGGCTCAGGAGGTATGTGGGGAGTGTTCAGGAAGAAAGGATTCTTGTGACAGTTTGGCAGACCTTTATCCATCAGTGCAACAGGCAATAATGTTAGTTAAAACAGAAACTGCAACTAGAAAAAAAACATTTTCCTCCTCTATCAGGTGAACAGAAAATAGTAGCCTCAGCTCTGTCAAAATCAAAGCAGCTAACACTTACCAGTATCCACACCTTTGCTTCTGTCACGAAGAGGACTTGTCCTTTTTCCTTATGCCTTCTTTGGTTAGTTTTGCTGTGGCATAAATATTGTTTGGTGGATCTGAAGTAGTTGAGTGCAAGGAGAGCCGAGTGACTAATGATATCTATGGCCAAGTTGTTGAGGATAATTGGTTTTCTTTCACAATGTGACGTTATGTGGTGACACAGTTCTAAGCAAAGGCAGAAAAAATTGTGCAAATTCTTACTAAACTGAAAAATAGGTCTTTCAACTTAATATTTAGAGTGACAATTAAGGTAAATGCTAATGAGTTTAGTATCAAATGAATGTTAACCTCCCAACTTCACTAAAACCCTGCTTTAAACTATCTGTGCTTTGCTTTGCTAGTATCTGATGCTCAAGAAAAAATGGAAAATTGAGTGACTTTCATAGACCTTCTCAAGAGGAAAAAAAGCTCCTTAAAAAATAGAAAGCCTCTATGCCAGAGTCTCCAAATATAACTTGATTGTGTCTTCATTAAGTCAATGGTGAGAAACCTTTTGTCCACTGCAGTTCTGCTGCAATAAAGTCAAACAGCCAGAACTCCTTCTGAAGGGGAAGAGTTAACTGTGGAGACAGGCCATTGCACAAGCCTTTTTGTCCTTAAATGCTTCTCGTGTGTGTTCCAAGCTCAGCTGAGTCTCAGCTTTGTGCATTAAATAACCTACAAGCCATACCTGAACTTTTCTGGTCTCTGCATTCATCTTTGTATACTTTTTGTTGGCATTAAACTAGTTGGAAGCATTTGTTTCCAATAACTAACTAGCATCTTAGATTGAGCGCACGTTTGAAATCCATGGTGTTGGAAGGGAGGAAGACAACTGGCAGTCTAAAGCACTTTTCTACTTTAGATCCTATTTACCTCCTTTGATATTCCTGGAGAACTACAGCAATGGGGATTGAAGATAGTAATAGATCAGTAAGTTCCTTCTTTGTTTCTCTTCTGTCCTGTTCGCTGTCTTCAATATTGCACTGAGACTCCCAGGGGTAAGTCTCTGTCACTATGAAAAGGGAAATATGGCCCTTAGATGCTATTCAGTAAAATTTAGATCACAGTAGTAATAACAGATGTCTGTCTTGAGTAATAAAATCCACACATGACACAGCATTATGAACATATCCTCCTTGCTGGGCTTGATTTTGTTAATGAAGTAATGAACAAGAATACAACAGAACATTCAGCTGCACCCTTCTTCCCAAATTCACCTTATGCTTCTTATTCCAGTTGCAACATCCTCTAAATCAGCATCCATAGGATGGGATAATAACCCATTGGCATCGGCATCATGCCCTACCTTCCCATCACTGTGGACACAACCACTGGCCTAAGCTCTTTCAGAGAAACAAAGTTAGTTATTACAGGAAGACAGAATTACCTGACTGCACTGCCTGCATTCCCAAAGTTGGTGAAACAGCCATAAGCAAAATATATATCAATTTTTATCATCAGTTTAGTAATTCTAATAATCTGTTCTTTGCTTCTAGACTGGTCTTGTAGCTTCAGAAGAAATGTTTGCTTTTCACATCAACTTACAAAAATGGAACAGGAATTAGAATTTTTTAATAGTTTCATCCCTGCTCAATCCTAAGTGGAACTGAACCGATTTAAATGGGTTTAAAGTCTTTGGCCATTCGTGACTTCTCTGATTTGTAGCATTTTCAATGTATCTGATCTGGAATTGTATCAGAATGTAATTCTGATCTGGCAGAGATCAGATTTTAGGGAAAGGAGAGGTACTTGTACCTGCCATCAGTAGTCTCTAGGTTCCTGTAAAGGGATCTGTAGGACAGCCCATGTTGGGACTGCCCCCTTCCCCTGTATCCCTTTGCTCCTGTAATGCAGGCGTTCAGCCCTGCCAGCAGTGTCCTGCTCAGTGCAGCTACTTGGGATTTTATCAGTTCCTCTCCAAGGGGTTTGTATGACATTCCATTTGGGAAAAGGAATATCATTTAAGGGAAATGTAGATATGGCAAATAAATGCCTGCACTCTTGTTTATAAAAACATTTTCTTTTAGACTTTGCATTCTTTCTTTAGAAGTGATATGAACTGAACATTTCAGTTCATTTTAATTGCTGTATTTTAGTGTGAACCTAGTGGACAGGCAAAAATCTTTGCTGTTTTTTCCCTGCGTAGCCATATTTAACAAGGCTTTCTCCCTGCAAGTGACATCTTTCAAACAGCTGTAATACTGCCAGCTGTGTTCCTTCTGTGCTGCAGATAAAATTTGTACTATTCTTTTATTCTGGCAGAAGTTGTTTTCTTCATATTCTTTTCATTATTTTTAAGCCATTGAACTCTCAGTCCTACAAACAGTAAAATTGCACAAAGGCCAAGCAAAGCAAGAGCGCTGATTTGCCATTGGCAGAGGGCAGGGTGAGTATTTTCATTGGTACTGGATTTGTGGCACAAAGTCAATAACTAAGCAATATTTATAGAACTTGGAGATGATTGTAAACATACTTCAAAAAAAAAATCTCTTCAGCAGCACTGAAAATGTAATAATCAGTGATCACAAGTACTTGAGTTATTTTTTCTGTTCTCATAGCCAAGCGTTCTTATAGTACTGTTCTTGCTGTTTCCATTCCTATATTAATATAATTTTGCTGCAAACAATAAACATAGCAAGAAACTGAATAATCAGACTTGCTGCTGAAGTGCAGACTCCAACAGTTAGCAGTGTTCAATACAAGGTTCAGCTTAGCTCTGAACCTTTGAAATACCAGCTATGAATCACGTTTAGTGCTTCTACATCTTTTTTTTTTATTATTATTTTTTTTTATTTTAATGAAAGTGTTCTAATAAAAGATGATCTGTGTGGTCTTTTGGGGCACAAAAACTACTACTTTCTTTGTTCAGCACCTATTCACATCCATCACCAGGACTTTAAGGTGGTGCTGTATTGGTATTAATACCTAGTTTAACTCTTGTGCTCTCTGGTAGAGCTTGTTTGGTGGCCAGAGAAGACTTGTTACTAAGGCACACCAGAGCACCCAACACCAAAAAGGAGCTGTTAACACAACACCCAGAGAATTTCCTGGAATTCACAGTAAAAATCTGTGTGGATCTAGACATGTCTGTTTTACCTAGCAGAAGAAACTTCCACTATGCAGTGAGGAATGCACTCAGGCAGTTAGAGAGGGATGGAGTTGTAACTGACTTGAATTAATCTCCCCCATCAACACCCCATGAGTCAAGAAATGAAAAAAAGAAATGGTAAGATTATGATTTTTATCTGAAACCTGAGCCTAAGTAAAACTCTGCTAGGGACAGTACTGTTCTCCGCTCCCACAGAGGGACACTGTGAGCTCAGTACCTGGTAAAGGTTGGATACACTCTTGAAAGAGTCAGGTACAGGCAAATCAAATTAAATGAGAAATAATCTGGACCGTGCACGTAGGTTGTGGTGGAAGTATAGCTTCCCCCTCCCTCATCTTCTTAAACAAGATCACCTTGTGACGTATTTCAATGAGAAACAATGACACATTTGGAGATACTTCAAACATCTAAGTCACAGCTGATGACTTCAAAACATAGGACCATCTCAGGGGACACATCCAGAACTGGCAGCAAGGAATCAAATGGAAAATAGTAGTTCATTTTAGGTAAGATATAGTTTATGGCAAAGCAGCCAAATATAGGTAGGACATAGTCCTATCACAAGCGGTAAGCCAGCTCACAGTAGAGTCAAAGCCAACACGAAGTCTCAAGGGCAGAAAGGCACTGCAGAAGACGAGGGGGACAACATGCTCCAGTGATGCATCCTGCCCTGTGGAAACAATTATGAAGAAAGCTTGTAAATTCCTGGCGGTCATAGGGGTGTGACAAGATACTGCATCAGCTGAAGAAAATTCTCCGTGCAATACCAGTATGTCTGCACCAAGCAAGCTTTTTTTGTAAGGGGAGTGTGTCCCGTGCAGGATAGAATTCTGCTTTCAAATGCACTATTAACTCTGCCAGGACAAAGCAATGCCAAAACTGAAAAGGAATTACTAACTATTGGAATTGTATCAAAGAAAATGTATTTCTAAACATGTGGAGTACTAGTTGATGGCATGTGTTAGCAAAAATACTATAAAGTGGATTGCTTTTGTAAAATTGCACATATCTTGAAACCTGGCGTGTGATGGAACAATGCAAAGTCAGTAGCTGTCAGGGCTGTAACTGCAGCCAGGGAGCCACGCTGAGACATGGGCAGGAGTAAGATACAGCTGTAATAAACATCTAGATTGGACAACACAACTGGGATAAAAGATAGATAGCTGGCTTTTATCTTAGAAGAATCACAGGAGCAGCAAGTGCTACCTGTACAGAAAACAGTTAATCAGAGTCTACACCTTCCTTGTCTGAGACACAGATTGCACCCTGAAGCTTGTAAGATCAGTTCACAGTAAGATGACTGTAAGGTGTTCACGACAACTCAACGTGGAGATCTGCAGGGCAATTTCCTACAGGTCCTGCTCACAGACAGGCAAAAAGAGAGATAAAGACTAATCTGGGACTTCTTTTGATGTGTTATTGAGTATGACAAGTTTAAATAGACAAATGAGAAATGTCCATTATGGTACTTATCTTCATAATTAGTTTAGTACAATCAGAAGACCTCAAAGCTCTATCACATGAACAGACTTTGGTCTGCAGTCCTTCTGGTATTAACTTTGGTGCCTCCCTGTCTTACCCATGTGGCACAGCTGATTGGGAGTAGAAAAAAAGAGACTTTTCCTCAATCCCAGGTTGGGTCTGAGCCACCAGACAACACTGCAGATACAGTGATATTTTCTGATCTTGTTGTGATGCTTTATGGTGTGATGTCCCTATGGGATAAACCAACATAACTAATTGCATAATGTTTTTTATTAAGACTTGAAATTATGAAGTGCCCACACTACTCCATCACAGGAAGATTTCTGAACAACCCTGTCTGTACTGAGACCTCTCTTCAAAATGGAACCTTGCTCGTTTATCAAATCCTTATTCCTCGCTACAGTTTGTTAAATTAGATTCTCTATCGTTATTTCACACATAGTCTCTATCTACATGTTCTTTAATCTGGGTCATGAGGAATGGCCAATTTTTCTAAGTTCAGGTTTATTTTATTCCTGTTTTATTATGTAATTTATGAATTATAATAGTTGGGACAGATCTTCCAAAATGTGCCTCAAAATGTGATTGATGAGCTGCTCGGCACCTGCAAAATTCGCCTTATCAGTTGTTGTCAGCACCGTTCTCATTTGCTATTTGTCTTATTTCCCCAGCCCTGACCTTGAAGGCTGTTCACAACTGTTGATTTGCATAGGAGGTAAACTAGTCCTGCCCATGAGAATACAGCCACCAAGCCAGGAAAAAAAATCCTATTGTGTATTGATTGGATTTGTTTCTTCACAATATACAAACTGTTTCTATAGGAAACCTGATACGGTGAAGTTGTCTATGTATAGATTCATTTATAAGTCAGATCAGTATGCATAGAATCAGTTTAGTAGTAAACATAATTCACCTAGAAGACAGAAATAGCCTAATCTAGCCCAATATTTTGACTTAATGGCTGACTGTCGACGCTGAGGGGTGAGAGATGCATAACATCATCACAATAGCTAACAACTCCTATTTAGTTTGGTATCACTGTTCTCTTAGGGCTTAGTGATTTGAAGTATTTTGTTTTAACATACACATCAGTATGGGGACTTAGTTACCAATTCTGCACATATGTGTGTGTTTATTTCAGTATGGAAATACTGCTGCTGAAATGAGTGAGTCTAGTCAAAGCCTGAAGGTAAGCAAGGAGTATTGCAAAGTCATGGCTTTAGTCAAGGATGTTCAAATAATGGCCAGAGGGATGGATGCAGCTTGTAAGGCAGTTTTTCTTGGCCACTAGGAATGTTAGCTGGCAGGCTGGAAGCCAAACACCACAGAGAATCTTTCTCTGCATGCAAAAGCAGATAATACCTGGCAAGTTATTAAGTGCTGCATTTTACCTCATGGATGTGGTTGTCTTAGTCTGACCCTTCCAAGGTAGCTGGATTAAGGTGGTGTTTCAGTGAGAGGGTTTGACTTACCTGGTCAGTTGAACACAAGCCTTGAAAACAATATACCTGCATGTTCTCCAGCAATTTTGGACTAATCAATTCTATATCAGTGCTTGACAAAATAGCATATTCTTCCTCCAGTTGATTAGTCAGCTTTACATAGGATTGCTGTTCCTTAAAAATGATTTTTCCCAGACTGCTCCTTAGTACCAGGCTGTTGCTTGTTTCTTCCTCTCATTTTGAACTTGTGTAATTCAAAGAAGAATTTGGTCCTATACATAAATTCTTGTGCTTGACAAAATAACAAAGAAGCAGTAACAAAAGGCAGTAGTAATTGCAGCATATCCACAGTAATTGGTACGTAGAGTTACAATATACTCTATGCAGGTAAGCTATGTCGGAGCTACGGAATTTCTTTTTGACATTACCTGTCTATTACATGCAAATAAAACTCCACCGCAAGGATTCTCACGCTGGCAAATCAGGCATGGGAAAGCTTGAAAATGCATAGTTGCTAGTTCTTCCTCCTTTTCTCAGTCTTTTGATGTCCCTCTCAGTCTCTTTATCCAGCGAGTCTTTGTTTCCTCTGTTTGTCACACCCATTACCTTCCATCTCCAGATGTTGGATACACTCTTGGGCTTGCACATGGGTTGTACCCCGGAGAATCAAAAGAGCTGCTGCCCTCCTGCTGGCAAGTGATTTTCTTTGTAGCCCACCTTGGAAGAAAGAGTGTTAGAAGGTGAAGACTGAGAAATGGAGCTGGCATAGTCAAAATCCAAGAAATGAAAACTGGGAAATAGCTAGTGCAGAAGGTGTATTAGTGCAAGGTTTCCAGTGCTTTTGCTTATTGCACGGGCAGGAACTCAGATATGAAAAACAGTAAGAAAATATATATATTTGAAATGTAGTTTCACTTGCTGGTGGAAAGAGATGGCTGACTGTTGTCTCTGCTCTTTACTGATTATGTGATTAGGCTAAATTTGTTCAGCCACTACACACAAAAAATAGAAAGGGCTAAGCAACAGAGAGCAGATCCCTGGCTCATCCCAGAGACCTGCACCCAAACCCTACAAAGCAGGTCCCAGGTCACTAATAAGCCTGCTGGTTTCAGGGAGGTGCACTGAAAGCACAGCCACCCTTTCTGCTCTGATTCATGACCAGGATTAGATCTTTGGTTAAATCTTGGGTTGCCTTCAGTTTTGCTGGTTCAGCGCCTTCCTTAAAGCCTGTTATTAAAGGATGTGAGAACCATTTTTTGATAGTCAATAGTGGCTCAGTTAAAGTAGATGGCAGCAAAGCTTTGGGTAGTTTTTCTTTATTTGTAGGGCAAAATCCTCTACTGGCATAAATCTCTGTAACTCCAAAGATAGCCAAGAAGAAATTGATTTATACAGAGTAGGATCCAGTCTCATATCTTTTAGAGTTTGACTGACACCTATATTAATACATTTGAATTATTTTTCCCTTGCTATTTTAGAGCCAAACCCCTGAATAACAAAAACAAAGACAAACTTTAAAGGCAACAGATGAAAGAATGAAACACTAATAAATAATAATAATAACTACCCTCACCCCCCCAAGTGATTTGTTAAAAAGAGCAGTAACGGTTGCTAACAGATTAGTACTCTGTGGAGATCATTCATATTTGGAAGTAAAGGTCAGAATGGTATCACATGGTAGTTCTCCCACCTGGGTGTTCAGGTTAAAAAGATGTTTTATGAGAAGTCCTCCTCTGTTATCAGACTTTTAAAGAGGGCTGCTGCTTCAGAGTGCTTTTGCTCCTTTGCTATTACATGGCAATTTTCCAAAGGCAGGCAATAGCCTGGTGCTTAATCTACTGCAGTTTTTGCCATTTATGCAGAAGCCAAATGTTCAGTATTGTTTGGGGGAGAACATCAATAACATCAAAGTGGTTTAATGAAAATCAACACCTGCAAGACTCAGCCTAAGCGTGCAGATTAGCTTTTTTTTATCCCCTCTCTCTCTCCTCCATTAAAATAATATATCTGCTTAGATACTTATCTGTCTTACTATGCTTAAGTTTTTCCCTGGGGTTCCAGAAACTTACAATGTGTGTACTTTCCCACAATGAAGAAAGATATCCAAGTGCATTGTTTGTTTTAGGTGCAGAGATAGGATTATATCTGTCCCTCTGGCTTTGCCTGCTTAATGAAAGATACTCTGTAGTATGTTCTACAGCCGTTTCTCTTTGTCCCTCGATGTTTTTATAATGCACAACTTACCCAGAGATACAAACCCCTGACTGCAGTTACGGCTTAGCCTTTCAGAAATGGCTGGGCTTTTGAGACACCTGGCGGTCCAGCCCTTGAGCTAGGAATTGCTGCCCAAGACAGTAAAAATTTTACTGATTTGAATAGTGCTGTATGGGTCTTTGGAAATTTATTTGGGCGTTCTGTATGTTACAGTGCTATTACCAAGACAAACTCTCAATTACTTAATTGACAGTTACCGTATTCTGTTGCCATATTATGATAAAAAATATTTGTCTACATATGTAACCGTTTCTCACCTTCTTTAGCAAAAAGTCCTCTCCCAGCTTTGTCAGGCCCTGCTGAAGGAAGCCTCCACTGGCTTTTAGAAAATTTCCTCCCAGACAGAAGACTTGGTACCTCGGTTCTCAGGTTTAGACCAAAATTTGGCTAAGACTTTGGCTACCTAAAGTTTTGATCCCTCACTTAGCTATTTCTATCAGTGAAGAAGTGATATATTTGAACCCCTTTCATTTTTTTACAAAACTACATGGCTTTTCTGAATCCAGCTTTTAACATCTGTAAAACAGCTCACAGAAGTCAAAGATAAACTGCCTTTTGACTTCCAAGGGCCGTGTACCAGACCTCCATTTGTCTGGCTGTTTATCAAGAGGAAACTCTTAATTTCCAAGCACAGGAAAATTTTTGAAGATAAACAATACAAGTGGGAGAAGAAAACTTATCTTTTAAAAATGTTTAGATCTGGACTGTAAATCCTTGAAATAAAATACAATTTGTATTTTAACATTTGTAATAACATTTTGTGTTGAGGTGAGAAATTTTGACTTCATTAATGCCGACATTCTCATTATGCCTCCCTGTGTTTTATCTTAATCACTTGGTATATCATAATGCTGATTAATTTGTCTTCTCAAGGATCTCTTTTATATTAATGTTCTGGGTTTTTCAAACACTGCACAAAGAAACAAAAACTAATTAATAGCAATAATAACGTATTTTGGATTCCTGTACTTTAGCTCACACTCAGATTTTGCCATCAAGCCTGCTGTATAATGCACTGCTGTGATTTTAAGATTATAATAATCCATGTATTTTTTAAGTGTGCTTCCCTGTTCTACTTGTGTTTATAATGCACGCAAGTGTATTAGGTTTTGCAGTTCATGATCAAATTCACAATCAAACTAAATTCTCAGTATGATTTGTCTAAATGTGTTGCTTTGATGACCTAAAGAAGGTATAGTACAGAAGAAATGCATTCACTGTGGCCATGTTTATGCTTCTTATGTAGCAAGCTGACAGATGATAGACAAAATCCTGAGCTGATGTTCCAGCTAAATCAGAATTACCTAGGGACACTGGTGGAAATACTTATTTCCATGGATGACTCTTCATGCAAGTATTCTTATAGGCAGCTGCTTGTAGCTGGGCGAGTGTAAATTGACAGAAATAGGGTACTGCGTGTGGGATCAGACCGTAGAACTCCAGATTTATACTGAGTCTAAGTGTCTGACAGTTACAAGTTATATTGTGTGCGACTGGGATGTATACCTGCCCATCTCAAAATTCTACAAAATAGTTCAAAGCAAGCAAATCTTAATTCAGTTGTCTCTTCCCATAAAATAAGCCAAGCTGACGCCCTAGGCCTGTCAGCATCACAGAAGAAGAAAAGAAATATATTTTGCCATAATTGGGGTTCCCTTCAATAGTAGTCATTTGGAAGCAGATACCGCTTTGTGAGCATTAGAATATAGTGCTACCCATTGGGTGTCAGCCGCAGACAATTAGTAAGCAAAAGCAATCACCAGAAGGCAAAAAAGAAAAGGGATTAAAAGGAATTAAATGAGGCAAAAGAAATCCAGTAATTTCCATTTGTAAGGAAAGGATATAATAAGGCAGTGATGCACTGCAGATTTATCTCTGGAGTAAAATCAGTCTTTATAAACATACAATGCCTTCCTTTACCATCCTGAGGTATCCTTCACTCAACGGATCTCAGTCACACAATTCAGGGGTAAACTTGTGACATCAGGCTGTAGAAAGAGTGGCATTCACAATCATACTAAGCAGAGGTAATTTATCTTCATACAACTGGTTAGTGGCCCTTAAGAATTTTTTACTAGTGATGAATCCTGTGTATAAGATGTAATTGCGCATACAGTAATGGCCGACCAGTTCTCTCTTTCCAAAGACAACAGTAGCTACTGACTGTATCATGGGAAAGCATCAGCAGTTCCTGCAGGCAGCCAGTTTAAAAAATAAACCCAAATCCACAAAACGATAGATAAATAAAACCAGCATTAATGTAATTCAACAACTGTTCACTTTTCCTTGATCAGTCAAGCAAAAAGGCTTCTGCCCTGGAGATTTAAATGTACCTCTGGGTGTTTGAGTATTCCACTCTCACACTGCAATCACATGCAGCAAAGCCAACAGAAAGGAACATTCTCTTGCAGTCTAATATGATACAGTTCCCTATCTCTTTACTGCTTGAGATCATGGCATGAATAATTGTGGACCAATGGATATAGAACCAATCCATTAAAAGAGCAGGACTGCTTTCGTCAGAATGCTGCCTTGAGATCTTTTATCAAGCTATAGCATAGTTCTGCGTCTAGCAAGAGTGGCTGATGGATAATGCTAACTCACAGAAAGAAGAAATCAAGCAGGAAAAGAAAAAGATTAGGAATAAACATTTTGCAGCGACAATATCCTGCTTCCAGACAGACCAGTTGCTGCTCACTGCAGCATTCTTGAATATCAGGAATGGTGCTCAGCTCTCTGAAGCCAAGTGCTTCCAGTCCAAAGATTTTTGAAGCCATGTCTTTTTGGTTTGGTTTGTTTTTTCTTAGGGGATGGAATAAATTAGTGAAAATGACTGGAAATTTGATTCAAGCCGCAGCATTGGCATTTGATTCAGATACGTTATGGGGACTAGATGTTTGGTTGTTGGGGGAGATTTTTTACATTTCCACAGGACATGTTGCTAAATAGCCTGGGCATGAGAACAAAGCAGCTGCAAAATAAATGAGGCAGAGATAAAGCTAAAACCTGGCCTTGTTGGGAAAGAAGTGCAAAGAGATCTTGCCAAGACCAGAGACAAAGAAAGAAGGACTGGCAACCTGGAAAAAGAGACTTGGAAAGAGTAATTTGTTAGGGATACAATGAAGAGGCAAAGATTGTTATAGACAGACACAGAAATCTGGGGGAAGGAGACACAGAAGCAAACATACTGTAACAGAACCTAATTCAGCATGTCCAACCAAACGTGGAAGATGGTGAAAAGAAGAGAGGCTACAGGGAGTTTTCAAATGCTTTAACACCTTCAAGTGTAGAAGCTGAATTGCTAAAAATCATACAAATCATAAATGTCTCACTTGTAATACACAGGTTATCTGTAAAAAGGATATTTAAAGACTCCAACAATAATTAGTCACCTGTGCAGATAATGGGGATTAATAACCGAAATTGAAGTTTGCTCCAGAGCTCCCTGTAGTTTTTTTCCCACTGACAGCACAGGACTTAACTGCTAGCTCCCTCTAGTATACAGCACTGGAGAAAACTCTGATGATACAAGTTTAATTACTTCTTTCTTTAAGCCATAGTTTACAAAGAGATTTTTGAAAGCTCAATGTTGAACTAAACTAGGAATTTGAAATACTTTTTTTAAGTTTCAAGCTGGAAAAAAACACCCAAAAGAGATTATTTTAAGAGTAAAGAATAATTACAGCTGGTTTTGTATGCACAGTGTGATGCCATATACCGTGTGGAAAAAAAATCTGACACTATATGCATCATAAAATCATCAGGGCATATAAAAATGTCCTAGTAACCAGCAGCCAGGGAACCACAGAAATCTGAAACTATGGCAACTCATTGTAGGAAGAAGCATCCGTTGGAGAGAGTGAAAGATTAAAAACAATAGCCCCTAAATCTCTGTATCAGCT
This sequence comes from Nycticryphes semicollaris, assembly GCA_013400055.1. Taxonomy (NCBI): domain Eukaryota; kingdom Metazoa; phylum Chordata; class Aves; order Charadriiformes; family Rostratulidae; genus Nycticryphes; species Nycticryphes semicollaris. The sequence goes on from VXBJ01005006.1 coordinate 704,177, forward strand.
TGGGCCCTCATTTTCTCAGTAGCTTAAACCTTTTCAGCTTCCCAAGTACAATTCTTTTCCTGCAGCTTCCAGAACAGCTGTCCATGGAGTTATTTTGAGGAAAACTTAGTGGTTTCCAACAATACAGTTGCCTGGGAGGGCAACTTTGCCAGTGTGCTCTTCTAGGCACTAATTTGTGAAAGGAAGAGACAAAGTATAATTTGCTGGAAGCATAAAAAATGCAGAGAAAGAATGGGAAATATCAGCTTCTCCCCTGTCATGATGTTTCCAGCCCTTCCTGTTTCAGGAGGATTACAGTTTCCAATCTGTGGGGCCAGTTTGCACCACCGAAATTGGTTTTGTCACATCAGAGGGAGAGTGCAGCTGCTGCAGCACAACACATAGGGGTCAGCAGAGGAGCGGGATGTGGTTTGGAAATTTAAAAACAGTCAGAAACTTTACATGGCTGATTGTTGTGGGCTTTTTTCTTCACTGAATGCATTTCAGCTGCCCGTGTTCTAGTTTAATCCAGGTCCTGGAAAAAATTGTAACTAAGTGGGTTTCTTTGTTTTATGGGAATATAAAGAATATAAAGATGTTGGTTCTATGTCTCTCTAAAGGGCACATGAGTAGATACTATAGACTTGGCTACGAGTGTTTTCTATAGATTTGGATATATGAGCATGGATCTAATGATCTAATGGATCTAATAAATGAGAGACAGCAATACTTAGTTCACCCAGTGGACCAACATCCTTTTCTGGGTCAGTAAGACCACTGTATTTTTACTTTTCTTTCAATCGTGTTTTTGCACAGTTAACACTTCTCCTTCACAATATATTCTCTTCCAATTGTTCTTCTTCCTTCTGTAGCAATTTTCTGTACTTAGTGAATGCAAACTGCAGCTTTATTCAGAGGGTAATTTCAACTACTCTATGTTGGAGGAATAAAAGCCCCATGTGTGAGTAGTGAGATGCCTTGCACAAGCACTACTTCCCTTTGCACACACCACTTCAGAGTAGGTGGCTAAACAGTATTTCCATGGCCTGAAAATAAAGATGTATATGAATGTCTGATCATATTTTTGGAAGGTATGGTCTTTGATCTAAATTATAGAAATATTTTAGTCTTCCTTTTTATGTGTGGGTATGTTTCAGCAGTGAATGGCATTTCTGTATCTATCCAGAAAACTAAATCCTAACCTTATTGAGGCCACTGATCCATGATGCCCCCCAAATCGTATTTAAACATCCCAGTGAAGCAGCAACAATATACTCAAGCTCAGAAAAAAGCCCCTAGAATCTCTGCATAGAATACTTGGATGATGTGTTCCTTTGTTTGAAACCCCTCTTAAAATTCTGGAGAAGAAGAAGCTCTGTCTACATGTCATCCTAAGCAAGGAGAGTTGCCAAAAAAAATCTGATGGTATAGCTTATTTATCTTCTTGTTTGAAACACTAGGGGAATTTATGTATGGCTGAGAAAGGTGCATTCATGATCTATAGCACTTAGCTGTCAGATTTTCAGATCTGTTGAAATATTCCATCTACTTTCCTGATAAGTTAGGGGAACATTAATGGAGTTTTGCTAATTTTTAAGTATGACAGTTACATGAACTGTTTTGTATATAAATTTTAAATATATGGATTTAGAGTAATTTATGCTGTTCTAAAGAGCTTGTATCTAGCAGTTTCACTGTGCCTGTGTCATAGTATAAGATCCAGTACCCTGGGTACTGTTTTGACATGTATAAATGCCATTCCCGATCGATACACTTCCTGCCATGGTCATTTCTGTGTTGCTTTCCAGCAGGGAACGGAGAGGGAGGGCAAGGAGCTGACAGGTCCTCTTGCAGAGGTCAGGCTCAGAAGTGCAAGCCTGCAGGGGAGGAAAGCATGCCCTGCTACAAAACGGTGGTGTATTTCAGGAGGTGCTTTCAAAACCCACTGCAATTACTGGGGGTGTTGGGCAGCATGTAACAGAAATTACTGTGTTGAGGGCTCACTGGAGGCAGGCAATCAAGGCTCAGACAGTATCACCTAAGGGTGAAATGAACCATAAAAGAGTGAATATCACTGAACTCAAAAGACATGTTATAAGCTTATGGTGAAAGGTGGGCAACCAGGTGAAAAGGCATAAATCCGAGTGATGAATGTATTTGTATTTGGAGGGAAGCAAGCAGAAGACTGGCAGAAAGACAGTCATGACTGCATTGGATCAGAGCGAGTATCCACTTTGTATGATCCATATTCATTGGCAGTCTGCACACAAAAATAGCTAGGCACACTGAGTGACAGATTTCTGATGTTACGCTGGAGTATTATTCTGGGCAGAACTCAGTTGTGCAATATACGCTTCAAGAGCCCACCTATGCTTTCTTTAAAAAGTGAGCTGCTCTGATAATTGAGTTCAAAGACAAATGTGTTGAATAAAGAGGCATTCTTTGACAATGCGGGGTTAATTCCCACCTATAAATGAGTATGTGAGAAGCCAAAGGCTCATTAAACTTTAATAGATTAGAGAAAGTTAGAAAAAATAAGACATACTCTGTTGTGGCTTTACTTTTATTTTTAGATGACCTCCTTGAATATCGAAAACACTCTACTTTGAATTAATGACAGTCCTGTGAATAAGATTTTTAGGACTTGATTATGAAAATCATTGCTTTACTGTGAAGAAAGAGAGCAGCTTCCAAGATGTCTTGTTTTCCTTGACACGTACTCCAGGCAGGGGTGTGAGACCATCTTAATACAGGTTAAAGGGGATGACGCTTTCTTTGACCTTCCTTTTCTGGCTGATGTGCCTGTAAGAAGCTCTCCTTACTATTCTCTTCATCCTTTAGACAGCTCAGCTTCAGCTGCACCTCGGCCTTCCTGACCCTATCGCTACACAACCAGGCAGCATCCCTATCCTCTTCCCAGGATAAAGGGTCAAACTAAGGCCTCTTTAGTTTAGAAAGAGCTGCACAGGCCCTGGAAGCAGGGATAAGTATCCTGGCTGGTGAAACAGTGGAACAGGTTGCGCAGAGAGGTGGAAGATGCCCCCATCCCTGGGATCATTCAAGGTCAGGCTAGACAGGGCTCTGAGCAACCTGATCTAATTGACGATGTCCCTGCTCATTGCAATGGAGGTTGGACTAAATGACCTTTGAAAGGTCCCTTCCAACCCAAATTGTTCTATGATTCTGTGATAAAACTAAACTCCTGGTGTTAACAACTTTCGGTCCTCCCGCTCAATTGCTGCTGTACTGCCCTCAAGCAGGAAAAGTCTGTAGTCTGTTAATAAGCCTGCCTTACCAAGGCAAGCAATGCTTTTATTTTTAGACTGTCAAAAATTGGCTGCTTTGTGCAGGTTGTCTAATGAAGGTGGAGTACAATCCCTGATCACCTCTATTCAGAGGTGTTTATATAGAGTTTAACCAGCAATATTTCAAAGACCTGCTGATATAATTAGAAAAGTGCTGGCCGAGCGTAGGTGTGTGCTGCAGTTTTCAAAGAGATCTAGAGCCCTCATAATCTCAGCCTACTTGGATGAATTAAAAATCTCTAGATGGAAGGTATATTCACAAACTGTACAATATGAGCGGTCTCAAGAAACTGGGTATTTTTTCACCTAAGCCTTCTACAAGTCTTGTCTCTTTTGGAACACGCAGATTAAAAGAAGTTTTATTACTAAGTACCTGCTAGGCACAATTCTCAGTGATGGAACAGACTGGCTTCTTGGAAGTCAAAATACATTCCTCAGAAATCCCAGATTGAAATACTGCAACAATCTTAGAGATCACTTTTTTCTCTCTATCAAAATAAGTAATGGTATTGAACCAGGTAAAAATGAAAGCTTTCTAAGGCACCACAAGCTTAGGAAATCCTTTCTTTAAGCCTTTTTAAACCCCACTGCATATCTTGCATTGATTTTCCCACACATATTCATATTCACTTTTCATTTCATTTTACTTTCACTAAAGTCAGCAAATCCCTTAATTACCTTGCTTTTTATAGCTGTCCACAACTGTCTTGATTTGAATGAGGCTGGAGTTCTACTGCAAGGAGGGAAATCTAAGAAACACAATGGAGTGGCAAAGGACAGGCTTGGCTGTGCAGTGTTACCTTTTAGGTTGAACATAAACATTCACTTAGATGTGAATGAGTAAGAAAACTTTAAGAGTAGTTAATGTTGCAAATTGCACTGCACATGCTGTCTTTGCATGCAAGCTTCTTCTGTGAACAGAATTGCCAGAAAAAAATCGCCTTGTTCTTAGTCTCTTGCATTTGGGGTTCTGCATTAAATGGAATTTTCATGTTGTCTTCTGAGTGTCACCATGCCACATCGGATCACAGCTCCCCTAACAAAAATCAGAGAAAGAGAGGAGCCACTAGTCATGGTTTTAGTTTTGGGGCACTCCGGTTGAGATTTGAATTAAGGAGATATATTTCTTTAATATTTCATTATCAGTTTTGTGAAACAGCACACCTTTCTTGGGAGGGTAATTCTTAAATGATTCCTTTCTACTGAATGGGAAAGGAAATGCTGCTAATACACGTGGCAGGGAGCCCCACATGAGAGATCCTGAGTCCAGAGGCAAAGGATCCCCTAAATATCTTCTTCCATTTAAGTAAGCAAAAGTTCTATCGTTTGGTGCAAGGGATTCAAAAGACAGAGATTTCATTAAGTTTAATAGGACTTTTATATAAAACAATGCAACTTTGCAGGTTTCAGCCCTTGGACACTGGGGTAGTCATGGCAGGTTTTAGTGGCTAGAAGCAGCAATTACAATGGCCAGCTCTTTACTGGTGGCTGAGGTACTCGCTCCTTTGTACCCACTGGTACACTTTGAATATTATAAGTCCTGAATTTTGTCTCCAGGAATGACTGAGATATATACAGGAATGCAAGCAGTTGCCAGGCAGCCAAAAGTGCAATGCTATTTATGTTCCCAAGGGTGCAAGCAAGAGAACTAAGCATCTCTGCTATTGGTTCCATGGGGGTGAGGGTGTGTGTGTGTTGTAGGACACACAGTTTTGTCCAAGGCAGGGCAAAGACCAGCCAGTAGGTAACTCTGCCAAGAAATGCCAGATAGTTCCCAAGGGCACGTGAAACTTCTGTTGTTCCATTTGTCCTGGGTTTCTTACTGCCCTTAATTTGGCAGGCTCTGGCATGCCCACTTGCACTATAGGCTAACCTGGAAGGAAGTCTGGCTGTTGAGTGAAAGCCGCTTTTCAGCAGTAGATGTCCACTAAAATTAATGGTGAAGTATAGTTTATTAGCCTGGTACAAATAATATATATTCATCTAAATCTTTGCAAGTACATACTCATAATGCAGCTATACACATAACACAGATTTTTTACAACAAAGATAATATAAAAATTGTATCATATGTCCCTGAACAGCAGCTGGGTCATTATGGAATAGCTTTTGAAATGGAAAAGGTCAGAGAAATAGCCAGCTGCTTCCTCATCCTGGCTGTGCTTTCACTCTAGGCTAAATTATTATTCCACTAATTAATAATCTGCATGCAGATTAAAATGATTACTCTACAATATATATTGCATGACAATAAAACAGTGACAGCAAATTGTGCTTCAGTGTTCATAACAGCTTAACTCTCTAAAGAGAAGATGTTTTCTAACACTCAATTCATGTCCTTCTGCTGATGATTAAACCCTCACTGATTTTGTTTTTATTAGTCCTCAGTGATTATTGTTCTTTTATCGCTATGGGGTCTTTAGAATTAGCCACAGTGGCTCAGAAGCATGGCTGATGCTGCATTCCCTTATTAAATCAGGTTACCTCTCTTGTTGTCAGGGACTAAAATCAAACCCCTTTGTTATGAAGTTCTACAACCCTTTAAATATTGATTATTATGACTATGTAGAGCTGCTGAAAATTTATTTTTGTCTAGACTAGTTCAGAATGAGAAAAACTTCAACAACAGCAGTGACAGTGCAGCTGCTGCTTTCTTCTTGGAAAGAACAGCCTGGCTTATTCTCCTTGTAGCCCTGGTGTCCCAGGGGCTCCTACCTTTTCCCCTGGAACCTATGCAAGGTAAAACTGCTACCTGCTAACTGCCCGAGATGAACAAGCTGAAACTCTAATTTTTAATGGTTTTGAGTTTTGCTTGGTTTGCACTGGATTGCAAAAATGTCAGCTCTTTAGCAGTCTTGAAAAAGAGTTATTTAGGGAGGTTTTAAAGGGCTCCTTTGTGACTGCTGGAAGTGTAACTGCCATCGGTGCAGTTTCTTTTCACTGCTGTAGGTAAATGATGCCTGACATGGCACAGGAGAAAGGCAAAGTGGACTAGCAGTTACTTTTGCTCAAGATCATACAGTACGTCAGTGGCAGAGATGACAAATGAAATAGAGTAAGATGCTTGCATTGCATGTGATGAGATTGCTTAATTGTCTAACTAGTCATTGTCTTCTCTGAATGCGACAAGAAATAGATTTTCTGACATTTCTTTCCTTTCCTGGGGCTTAATTATCTAAATAAAACTTGGCTTGCCTGTTCTCACCATTAACTAAGAAGAATACAGGTCAAGCAATGTAACTAAACTTGTCAATTCCATCATTCTGCAGATTGTGGGCTCATTTATATTTAGGTGTCCCTGAGAAAAATAAAATTCATTGAAAGACAAAATCATTGTGGTCAGTTAAGGAACTCTCCTCATTTGGCACGTCCTTGCTACTTTATCATACTTCTCAGACATGCTGTAATTCTTTGTTTAAATGTATTTCCAAAAGTGTTTAGCATTGTTGAACAAATTATGTAAATGGAAAACATTTATTTTAATACCTCCCTCCTACCTGTCTGATGGGAGCCTTCTGAGGAGCACTGGTATGTCAAAGCTCCACCCGTACTCTGTGCTGTGTGCCTTTCCCACCAAAGGATTCACAGGTGGAGTTGCAGAAAGCTGAAGGGCTGTGAAGTCATCTACAAAGGATAGCAGCTCTACAAAGGGTTTATCACTAGGGAAGTAGGACAACTGCTGACTTGTGCTCTTTAGGGTTCTAGCCAGGACTGCTCTTCTATTACAGGATTTGTCATATATCCAATTAAAAGTCTCTCTACAGAGTGCTCAGCCATGAATGCAGGAACATACTTTCCTTTCAAAATTCCCTTTCTGCTTCAACAACACTTATAATCCAATTTTCACCAACAGAGATGAATCATGTCCCTCACCAACACGTTTACAGTGGATGGAGAAGAGCAATCACACATATTGATTTCCTTTCCTTCCTATCTGTTCATGTTTTTTTTCTGAGAGTGCTATAAGTAACTCAGCTTCTGTTTCTCGTTCATGTTGCTAGTTCTAGAATCAAGTAAATAAAAAATATCTTCAGGAGAGTTTGTGGGAAGAAGATGGCTCAAGTAGCCATTGTGTGGTAGGTATTAACAGCTCCTCATTTGCTCCCTTAGTTACAAGCCAGGCAATGGCAGAAGACAGGGAAAAGCCTCTACTCTTTTCCCCTCAGTTCCTTTCTTGTAGGTAGTAACATGGTGATGAAAGAACTTGCTTCCCTTAGCAGGGAAGCATGTGTCCAGAAAGAAGGCAGCTCTTTGAGTCTCATCCCCTTCCCAGGGGGAGTTGGAGACAGTGTTGATATTTGCTGCCCTTCAGCCACGAATAACAAACATGAATAAATTAAAGAAGCTTGCTCAGAAGAACAGGCTGTAAGATGTCTTTCTATGGGTTCAAAGCTGGAAATCCCATTATTCCAACTGATTTACCTGGTGGATGAATCTGACCTGCTGATTCATACACTGTGATGTTTCTGCAAAAACGATTTTTAGAGCTTACAGCCCTTCCAGACAAGATGCAATAGACTTATTACTGTCACAGCTCAAAAACAATAGGTGTCTCTTAAAGAAGAATAGAGTTTGCACATTCCTTCATTATTGGTTTTGAATATGTATTTATTCTGGTTTGTGCATCAACAATGAAAAGAAGTTTGTTCAAAGTTGTCAGGAAGTCTTTTGTTTAAAAGCAAACATGAATAGGTATCACCTCACGTAATGCATGCATCTGATGTGACCTACTTTTACTGGTGGTTTATCTATTCCAAGATCAGCTTCGTTTTGTGCTAGGAGGATCCCCAGCAGCTCTGTTTCTCTTGCACTTCTGTTTCTGCTGAAGCCAAGTGGACACTCTGTTCTCTAACAAGAAGGAATAAAGTCAAGCAGGGCAAGGTCCCCTGGGACTCAGAGACAGGAGAGGCTGGGCACCTGTGTGTGCGGGTGGGGACAGGCCACCTGCAGGGCTGGGGAGCTGGTGCTTGGGGAGTGCAGTTGGCCCTGCCTGCATCACTTTGCATCCTGACACTGCTGAGCTGCTCTGTCCTATGCTGGGTGAAAGATGGGGAACCTTTCCAGCCATGTTGCCTGCACACCTGCTTGTTACTGTGTTTTGTGGACTCACCAGTCCAAGTCAGGGCTAAACTGGACCTCTCTGCACTTTGTCTTAGTTCGCCACGTGGACATGCTCTCAGTTTACAAGTGTCATGACTCTTTTACAAAACGCAGAAGATTTACTTCTTTTCTGCTCTTTCTGTGTCAGTATTCGAGGTATATCTCCCCAGCCTCCAATATATAAAACACTGAGAGATGGGGATTTCAAGAGTGTAGTTCAGAGCACTTAAATTAGCTCCTGCTCTGAATTGCCCTCTGAAGGTGCCTGTCTCTTTCTATAGATTACCAAAAGTGCTTACAGAGACCAGTCTTCTGTGCCTAAAATTAGATTTTGTGAGGACCCTTCTATGTATTTCTTATTGCAACCTATACTGGAATGGTAGTATACAATAATTTATTTGATTATTACATTCTCTACTGCTCTGCTTGATGACATTGAAACCCTATACAAACATGAATGATTTGAGTCTTTCAGTGCCCATTGGGTGTAAATAAGGATTATTAAGCCTGTATTAGGGCATGGCAGAACTCTTCGTTGCTGGCTTTAATATACAGTGAATCAGAGCAGCGTTAGAAATCCAAGCAACACAATAACACAGACTTATGACAAGTCAGAGTAAAGGAAGTCTTGTCTCCTTGTAGGAAGGTAGAAACCAACTTACTAATTAAGAAAATTTTCAACTGAATCATGCCTCTATGTCCTCTAGTTTCTCACTGCTGCAGTTCTTTTTCTGGTAAACAGTTTCATCCAAACTAGATAAAACTTACAAATTATTGCTAGACTTTTGAGTAGTACAGGCTGGGGACACTTTTGTAAATGTTATGATTCTGCTTGTTATGATTCTGCAAAACAAGGATTGCAAAAGCAACTTAGGGCCCAAACAAAAAATAAGAGTAAACTGTTAGGCTCTCATTTGTTGTTATTTGCAATGCACTAGGCCCTTATGCTGCATTCTTTATGCCATACAGAAAGATGGCATTCAGTACTAGCTGGGTGCTTGGAGTCCTCTGTGCCCCCTACTTCTTGTGAGTGTGACATTGACTTTGCTTCCTGTCCTTAGGTGACAGGTATGCAGAGCCATCAGCCAGCTGCCAGAAAAGCTTCAGGGGGTTTCATATTAAGTATTTTTAATACAAAAATGCTAGAAAGGACATTATTCTCCCTTCACATTTCACAGCCATTTGAAGTTGTTTTGATATACCCTAGTGTCAGAAGCTTCTTTTCAACATGGATGATAGGGATTGAGAATGGGCAGTGGAAAATGACAGAGGAAGAAACAGATGATACAGTTTGTTACTGTGTTTTGCTGTTTAACTGACAGACCCAGTTATGGAAGGGGTATAAATGGCTACAACCAGAGAAAAGAAGTCTGTAAATGGTAATTTGCTTCTTAATGGCACAGGCAATATAATTTGGATCACAAGTGGGAGAAATTACTTAGGAGCTCTGAAAACAGACCAGAGTATCATTTATGTTACCTCTTTTATTTTCCCTTCCCCTTTTTTCTCTGAATTATTCCTTTCTTGCCTTTCCCCAGACATTACAGGGTTTTGATTTCCCTCTCACTACTTTCTTTAAATGGCCTAATGGTAAAAAGCCTGGAGAATATTTCCACCAAACTGCTTTGATTTCATTAATGGAAAAGCTATACTTTAAATTAAATATTTCCGTAGCCTGAAAATTTAAAAAAATGACCTGCAGGACTTACCAGTTGAGCGTTGCCAAGCAGGAATAATGGGAGCTATTTCATAGGTTACAACTGAAACAAAGATGAGTGCATGTGTTCAGTGTTGTTTGACATCAGAATCAAGTAACACAGCCAGTCAGTTTTTCTACGGGAATTTGCAAAACATATGGCTACCTTTTGGTTTTTCTTCTTATTTCTTCTGTATTCGTTAATGCCCACTATTTAAGTACAAAAAAGTGATAGGATAGTGTTTAACTTTCAGTACCATATGACAAATTGAAGTTCTTCCAGTTCTGATTTTTACAGTAGAAAAATTATTCATTTGGTGGAAAAAAAAAATGTGTTTCCCTAGAAATATCTGAATATATAAGTGCATTGTTTCTAAGGCTGTATCTGAAAGAAAACAGGTATAATTGGTTACCTTTGGTTTCTTGAACACGGTGGTTTTCAGTGGCCACAACCCAGGGAAAACAATTTCCCTCTGAAACATCAACATTTTCTGAAAGAAAAAAGATAGCTATTAGAGACACTGTGGCCAATGCCATTATTAGAATGGTCTAATATGTAAGGGATGGGATGGAACGGATCTGTCCTTCAGTATGAACAAATGTTATGAGAGGAAGTATAAGTAATTAAGGATTGCTAATCCTTTTGATGGCTATTGAATTACAGGGACCTATACACTGTATTTGGATAGGTGTGGTTCTTTAAATAATCATTTAAGCAAACAGCTATTATTGCAACTATCCTTGGTGTAGTGCTGTGCCAGGTTGTACGTACTGTAGAAGAAAAGAGCAAATGTGTCTGAGAAATTATAGTCATGTCACCAAGAATGACAGGTTCACTCAAAACAACATTTAACAAAAACTTTTTTGAAATCTGTAATTTTTGTTTAATTCACAGCATAGTAGATTTTTATGGATGTTTTTAAGTTGCTTAAATCATTGATATGACTTTTATAATGATGTCTACATTGATTGTTTCTCCTAATTCGTCATGCTTCAGTTCTGCTGAATCCCTTTAACTTGTCTAAATGATGCTCTCTTTATATTACAGCTTTGTAATACCAGAACACAGCACGCTGTCAACTACTCTGCTTAATTTTAGAAAAGGAAGCAAATAATCACACTTGGAAATAACGTGGTTCTGACTTGATTACTACTGTAATCAATGTGAGGTATTACTTTGACTTTACTGTCTGTTAGAGCAACTGCTATTTATTTCTTTTTATTTTCTTGAACAGAGAAAAGAGAACAGCTTCTAACATATGTCTCTTTCTCATCTCAGCTACTACACAGCTCCAACTGCAATATATACACAGAGGAGGCATATGGTTAAAAAAGTTATTTCTCTTCTAAGAAATCCAGAAAGAAAACTGTCTTTTTTTTACAAAGAGAAATTATAGTTTTACCACGTCTTCTTGTATGTATGCTGACAGTAAGGCTCAAAGACATCTTATACTTATAAGGATGTATTAAACTCACTTTTCTTCAAAAAAAATGCCAAATGCAAAGCACGCTTTTAGGTATAATTTTAACATACATATCTTCTGGATATGTGTGTGCCACTGCTGTTGTAGTCATAGTTTATGAAGCTTTGAATGCTAACAGTGCATTGCAGTAGGATAGATATTGGTACAGGTTCATGATAAGGTTTTGTAGATGTAGGCAAGGATATAGAAGTGTGTTCTGCGGAGAAGCTTTAAGAAGACTATTACAGAAAGAGACCCATGTAACCTTTGGCAACATTAAACAAAGTAAAAAGTTTAACTAAAAATCAGAGAGGGTGTTTCAATTTACTTTTGACCACAAAAGTCTCAGGGAGGTGGCAGGTATTCAGAAAGGCAATTCACGTATATTGTGCAATTCTAAAGAATGGTAGTGATGGCTGCAGTGTTACTCACCGGAGAAGTAACTTGATCTTGGAAAATGAAGCACTGTAAACCCAGCGTTACACTCTATTTCCTGCATGATTAGGACGCCATTGGACATAATACTAATAATTTTTATATCTCAATTAGCTAAAAAATATCATGACATGGTTTTAGAGCATCCCAATCTAGATATATGCAAGAAGGAAAATGTAATGGAAAACTAATATTAAAGTAATTCATTCATAAATGGTCTGTCAGGCTTTGATGAATTCATGGTGATGATCACATCCCATTTTCCGCATATGCAGTTGCTGGTATTTGGTTTAGGCTTTTATTATTGAATATGTTTTGTTTCTTTCTGGAATGGGAGAAACACCGGGGAGTATTTCGCTCGATGTCTCAACACTGACAAATGTAGCCATTTCATACACAGTGGGATCCCTGGCAAGGCTTTGATCCCAATATATCAAGAATCAACAGACAGTGGACCAAATCCATCTCTAGTACCAATTTCATTGGATTCCCACTGAGATACACTAAGGATGAATTTGATGCACAGTTCTTGACAAGTCTGAGTTACCTGTGTTTATGGTTTGAAGAGATGATACACAGTAATTCTATGTGCAAATCACAGGCAGTAACTTTCAGGGCTTGACAGTCACTGCAAAACAGTTGTGCTGCAGTCACTCAGCTGAAATGAATACATTAAAAAATGCTATTGCAAGACGTGACAAAATGTACTGGTATATCCTGTCTGACAAAGAGGATGGATGGTTTTATTAAGGCTCAAGACGAAGCGTGAGGAGTCCTTATTTCCCCCTGTGGCACTCGCGTGTGTCATGAGATACTCTGAAATGGCTGTTCAGTACACAGGCGGGTAGATAATTAACATACCAGTAGATGGTGCTCATAAATCAGCAGCATTACACATGGACTTCCTAAAACCAGGCCACCACTGTGCACTGCAAATCACTTCCCTTGTTTCCCTCCACAGGGAAGCTGGATGGTGTTTGATCTTCAGTAGGCACTAGTGTTGCATTTTGGTAGCTTGGGTTCAGGTCTTTTCTACAACCTTCCTGTATGGCCCTGGGCATGATGGGTGTATGCCTAGACTGGTCTCATGTAGCTGAGATGCTTGAGCTGTAAGTAGCTTGCTAGTAGCAAAAGGAAAGAGAAAGGCAGTTCTACTGCAGGCCAAGCACTTGGCTGCAGGACTCTCAACCATCCCAAGAAAAAGCATCTTCTACTTCACTGACTATAAGAAGTGTTTAGGCTCCCAACCTGACATGCAGCTTTGAGCTGCAGTTAAGTTACCTCTACCCTTTTGGCTGTGATTCAGTTCTGCATCTGTAAAATGAGACCGATATCCTTACTGCATAGTACTGCTGTGAAGAGGAGTTGATGAAAGACTATGAAGTATATTATTAATACATTCTCCATGTTGGCTTGGGCAGGATTTTGATAGTTCTGTATGTGAGTTGCCTTGCAAGCAAAATGGCAATGCTAACACAGCATCTAAAGGGAGATTCATTTGTAGCCTTAAGCTGTGTTGAGCTCCAGGATTGGGGGATATGACAGACGAAAAATATATACTTTATTAGCAGTTAAAATTTCTCCCTGCTACTGAAATTTTTAAATGTTAAATACATCCCTTTGTCACAGAAAGCTCATGTTAATGGAAGCTCTTTTCAATAGTGGGGGTCTGCTAAATTGGAACGTGTGAGCAGTTAGAACCAAGAATGTGATCTGTTTTACATGACACTGATGTTTACTATTAAGCACTCAGCTCATACAACTAACGGACACAGTCACTGAACTTCTGTCATATCAGTAACTTCAAGGCAGTAGAGTTGCAAAAGCTCTTCAGACACTTCAGACAGACCAGACCATTAGCACACAAGAGAGCTACATGTTCATTACAGCTGGAAACACATTGTATTACACCTTCTTTGGCATTGCTTTCCCAATGCTCTCCAGCCCTAGTCATGCATAAAGCATGCTGTGGTGCTGACAGCTTTTAGACATGCTAACACCAGATTTTTTTCTAATTTCCAGCCACAGACAAAAGGTGTCAGTCAATAAGAAATGTGGTTTGAAAAGCTTGCATTCCCAGTTCTGAATGGTAGTAATGAGTAGCAAAGTAAGACTTGTAACCAATAAAATGGTTGCTCATATGATATGTAACGGCTAGCAGTCAGTTCATGTATTTTTCTAGTCATTTCAGCACATGACGTCATATAATAGAATATTAGTATGTCCATTAGATAAAATCTTTCAGAGCAAGTATGTGTTCCTCAGCTTAGACAGCAGGTGCTGCGTTAAAAATGCCCTCTCAACAACTGAGAGCTGTATACTCCCAGAAAGCAGACCTACTCTTATATTTCATAAGTTTAAGATAAAGCTGACAAAGACAATTTGTTAAGATCACAGAAAAAGAGCAATTCATGTTACCAAAAAAGGGTCTAGCAGATATTGTAATCCCATTTTATTTTAAATTTAAAAAATAATCTTTCAGCAGCAGCACAGTGTGGTGAAATTTCTAATAACATAGTCAGAAAATATATTCTAGAATAACACATGTTTAGTGTGCCATCTAAACTCTCATACATCTTCAGTGATAGCTTGTAATGAGCACCAATCAATATAGTCTGAATATGGATATTTGCTTAGATTAAATATACTGTTTAAAAACCAAAAAGTATGTTTGGAAGCAAGGAGAGATTGGATAACTCCTAACCAGAGGATATTAAATTAAATCAAGAAAGACTGCAAGTAGAAGATGTTCTAAGTAAATGACATTTAATAATCATTCTTATCAATTCAGAAACAGAGGCTAGATATGCTGCATAAATTATTTGCTCCACTTGTTCTAGTTAAAATATTGGTTTGAGTGAATTTTCTACAGCCTGCAAATGCACTGAGCTGCAGCACACAGCAGTCACACCAAAACATCCACTCTTTGTATTGTTGTGCCATTCCTTCTATCCATTTCTCATCTGATTAAGGACCCTTCAAAAGTGGAAAGCCACTGTTTCAAGAAGAAACTACAAGTCCTTTCTCCAGCAGCCACAGCTCTACCTGGAAGCAGGGAGCCTGGGCTTTCCCACAGTGAGGAAATCCCTGCTCTTACCATGGCATTAGGAGAGGATGAGGAGGGGGTGCAGGATGAGGGTGTCTCTCTCCTGGAGACACCTGGATGCCACAGTTCCTGAAAGAGGGCGCAGGAGTGGCAGTTTGGGGACTGTCTGTGATTTCCATTGCTGTTTCAGACTAACCAGATCTCCAGCACACTACCGGATTCCACTGGGCTTTAAGGTGTTTAGTTTTATAAGTCCCACCCTTGGCATCTGATGTTAAGATTTCCTGAATTATTATCGTAATTAATTTCGCTGCTAGTTGCAGCTTTGCTCACTAGCTCTAAAGGCTTTCAGCAACTTTACTACACCATACATTTCTGATAACTTTTCAGGTGTAAGAACTAGTACTGAGCTGACAGAGCATGATGTATGGTAGGAAAAAATTATTACTGTGATCATATTTAGGTGCTGAGACAGAAAGCTACTTAACTTCAGGGTGTACTTTGTAGAGACTCAGCAGGCCATAGAAGTTATGGCATTCTGTTGATAATTAAGGAACTGCTAGCAGCAATTATGACATCTCTGCTTATTTTTTGAATTTTAAATATATAGTATGAAGTATTTTTACTGCAGTCCACTTTCTGACATGTTCTTGCTTGCCTTTATGACTCTATGACACAGCAGCACACATCTTCATGTGTGTTCACGTATGTTTGATGACTTGAAGGAGGAAAAGAGGATGCAGAAGCTCAGAGACTGATTTAGAGATGGAGGTCAGGACCTGTGCTGAGCTTCTCAATTCACTGAGGTTTGTTGCAGAGGCTACAGTTTGAGGTATTTTTTCAGTGGCAGCACCAATTTCCATAATTGCTGATCCCTGCTGCTCATTTCAAAACACACTGCAGCAAATCTCCATTTCTTCTGGCAGGCTGTTTGTCAGCTGCTGCTGTTCCTAATGCAGGTCACTGTGCAGAAGCCCTGGTGTTAGTCCAACAGAGAGTGCCATGCCAGCGTGGGATGGCCTGGCTGGGAGGAACCATCAAAATGAAGGGAGCCAGGGCTCCCCATGCAACCTCCTCCAGCCACCCCAGCTCTTGACAGCACTGCCTGGAAATTTATATGGCTGTGCTTCACAACACCCCTCCTCTTCCTGCCACATCCACACACTTGGAAGCACACAGATTTCTTCCATTGTTAAGACAGGGAAAGGCTCCCCACAACTGAGCAGATGTGAAAGTCCCTTCCTATCGCTTCAGCCCTTCTACAGAGGCACCAGAAAAAAGGTGATGTCTCCAACAGATCTGGTTCTAACTGAGCCAGATCTGCTCCATGTGATCCTATTGCTCCATTTTACCAAATGCTACTATGAGTGGAAGGAAGGGAGCTCAGAGACGTAATTAATAGATGTTGTTATGATACTGCTTTACTGATAGAGTACTCTATAATTCTTTCACTTTATAACGACACTTGGTAAAATTATTACATGGCTCCTGATGATTTAGAATTGAAAGTGAAACCTAAGGAAGTTATTTCATTTTTACAGTTAAAAAATCAAATAACTTTTAAAATCTGTCTTTACCAAAACCAATTACCTCTATTTTGGACAATTCTGTAGGAATTGGAAGCAGAAAAGTAGAACAATTATTAAAAAGAGAAATGTAGTTGTTAATGAGAAATGTAAGTCAATTAACCTTTTCTTCCAATTATTGTATATGTGTAACCTCCTGCTTGCTGAGGTAAGCACAGCTTCTCACGTTTGACTCTTGGTGGAGCTGGCATTGGTTTGATTGTAGCTACAGAGCTTAATCAGGAACTGCAATTAATACCCCTAGTGTGATTAGAGCATCTCTTTTGCTTGCACATTTGACAGATTTCTACTGTTTTTCACGTTTTTTGTGGATAGGGGAAAGGAGAGGCCTTAAAGTTTTCACTTCTTAAAATAACTGCACAACATACAGTGTCTTTAGTTATAAAACTCGTTTGGGTTTCTACAAAATGTTCTCTTTTGAAATCTAACTGCAGATAAACTGCAAGCACAACTCAGGAAAACCTACTCATCAAAACTGAAGAAAATTACAGATAGCTTGTAGCACTTTAAATTAATTAGGATTCTCTTGAAAGGTTCAAGAAGTTGGAGAGATCAGCACAGAATACAACATACGGTTTTCACTTGACTTCTGAAGAACTTCCTGGATGAAGTTATTATCAGCAGGGCAGGTACCCATCTATGCAAACAGGAATTCAAGTCAACATATCGTGGATATGCTTTTGTTTCCCTTCATACTTCTAAGTCTCGTCTAAGAGCATAAAATCATAGTAATTAAGGCTGTAAAGCACCTCATGAGATTTCCTGTCTGCCTGCCCATGCTGAAGTAGGATCGAATGCATCCTCAGCTTTCCCAAAAGACCCTTCCTTTACCCATTTTAAATACATAGAGGAGTTTCTTCTTCTTCTTGCATCTTGCATAAAACTCCATTTATTTCACCCTAGAAATAAGATTTGTTTTTTTGGCAACAGTGACACGTTGTTGATTTATATGCAGTTTGTGGTAATCAGCTCCTCTTCTGCGGTATTTTTACCCAGCCAGTAATTCCTTATTTTGTACTTGTGCAGTTCTTTCTCCTTACTAACTGTAGTACTTTACACTTGTCTATTAATGTTCCTCCTATTGATCTTGGTTCATTTCTCTAGCTACCCATCTCATTTTGAGTTCTGGTTTTCTCCAGTGAATTGGTGCAGACACCCCAATCTGTATATCATCCCTGCATTTTATAAGGTACCCCAATTTGTCATCAAAGCAATTAACCAAGTTGTTCTGTCAGAAGTCAAGCTAATGAAGCCTGGTTTCCTATGGACTTTTGTTCCACATCTAACCTATCACAATACCCCTGATCAATACAGGCAAAGAAGATTTAACCACTGGCACAAAACACAGTGTATCTACTTCTCACATGCATTAAATGCCTTCTACCCAGCTGTGTCCTTGGAAATGAGTTAAGACTCTTAAAGTGAAATATCTGTAAAAGACATGCAGTTTTTATTTTTATATGTTGTTCATTGTTTAAATTTCTCAAGTTAGAGCTTCTTTAGTCTACACTGCAAAACTTTGAAGGTCATTTTAATTGCACTCTTATTTATAAATTGCTTTCTTGGCCACACACTGCCACTCACAGTAGATTAAACCTGAGACTCTAGCTCTGCCTTTGTTTTATGGAAAAGATAGATAAGTGATTTACCCTCTGTAGAATGGTTTAAAAATGAGCTCTTAGATAAGTGATCGGGAAAAAGATTTTTTCATATGGAATTATTTTCCACAGAGAACAAATGTGTTGTTTTTTTCTAAATACTAACATAAGTATGCATGGACCAGATTCTCAGCTGGAGTAGATTGAACGAGTCAATATTGCTTTATGCCAGCTGCAAATATTTTTCCTGTGATATTTTTCCTTGGACTGTAATTTTCTCTAATGCAAACCCTAATTTCTTCTCCCTGAACTCAAATTCTGAGCTCCTGTAATTCCTGCTTCTGTTTATTTACTTTCTGGTTTGTATTCTTTTAGCGGGGTTTATTAACATATTATATTTTTCTCCCCCATTCAAGAGGATGTGCACTGCATATTTAAGCTCTCATTTATAGTCCACGTTTGCTTTCTGTGATACTGTTTTGTTGAAAATCAATAAACAGGCGATTTAGGAAAAAATGTGATTTTCTCTGAAGTCTAGTTAAAGAAACTGCCAATAATTAACAAGAGAGACCAGTCCTGCTGCCTAGAAGCACTCAGATTTCTTACTGACTTCAGTAGGATTTAGCGGGGGACAGACTCCAAATTATTAATCCATTGTCACAACTGGGAGCTGGGCCTACATAAGAAAATGTTGCTTAGCTCTGTCCAAACCTTTCAATAAAAAGAAATGGTCCCTACCTTTCTCTCCAGATATGAAATGTAAATATATGATTTTGTAAGTCCAACTCCTAACAGAAAGAAGGTCCTAAGTATCCACTGAAAAGGCCTCAGACTTTTTGGTGCTTACTTGACACCTACTGAAGACTGAACAGCTTTAAGGTAATTACCCAAAGTCCCAACAAACTTTGGTATCAGGCTGTAAATTACACATCAACAACACAGGTGATGTGAAAGTTTAACACAGTAGATTGCTGGATGTGAAAATTCCATGTAAGGAAACTTGCTTTAAATTTGGCATAGCTGTACACAGCTTTTAGGGGCTTTTTTTTCCCCCAGAAGCTGAAAATAATGTATTAAATATATTTCTTTTCTGTTTCAATAAGTAAATAGTGCTGTGTGATGAACAAAACTGTACCTGCAGTTCTGTCCATCCCACGCACTAATCAGTGTGCAGATAAATGCATTTTAATAATTTATTACCATTTTACTTCAGTGGAGCTCTATTATGCTTTTCATTCTTGCTGTAAATACGTAAAATGCTGTTAATCAACCTTTGTTAGTGAATATTTGATTAATAGCTTGCAGATATACTTGCCCCTGTGTATACTATGTTAAATGCAATGTACCAACACATAATTCATTATTTTAATAACACAAAGGGCTAATAAATCAAAGGAACTCTTGAGAATGCAACAGCCAGAATTACCAAAGGAATAGCTGTGCATTGTTTTAAAAGTAATAAATTTGTGCATTGTTTAAAGTATAGTATGGACTTGATAATCAGCTGCCTATGAGTCCTAATATCACACTCCCTGTGGAAATGCCTAAGGACTAGCAAACAGTAGGTCATATACCCCGAGTCCCCCTCTCTCTTAGAGCACAAAAATCAATCCCAGACCCAAAGGCCTTACAAATCCAAAGAGACAGGATGAATAAAAGGTGAGGAAAAGTAACAGCAGGTACTGATGAGCATGCAATACAATGTCTGCAAATATCCTTTTCACTCTATGATGTGTGTAGTCATGTAATTTCAGTCTTGCCAGTGGGTTCAAGTTAGGAAGGTGAGAGCTACCTTAAGAAATGAGAAGAGGAAGGAAGTTGCAGTGAATAGTCAAACAGCAAAGAGGAGACAATATTAAGTCAAAACTGGTATTAGGAGCAGCCAGATGACACCATCAGTGTCCATCAGTACTTGTCTGAACTGCTGCATACACTGCTTTAAAATGTATGAGTGATGCTCAATTTAAGCAACCCGATATTTTCTTTAATGGGCAATCACTTTCCATCCAAAGTTTTACATTCAAAATCTTTACTCATTGTTAATCACTGGCATTCTGTGGTGACAGTTGCATTACTGAAAGAGCCCTTTTTGGTGACATATGTCATTCAGTTCCTGAAATTCAATGGAAAGAACTCTCCAAGTGGAACACCAATATGGGAGAGATTAATGTCTTGACCCTGGGTTAGTTCCAAATATGGAGCCAAAGTAGAGAAAAATAAGGTAACGTGCACAAATTCCAAGACTAAGACAAGAACTGAGCTTTAATTCCTTGAGTCCCAGAGGAGCATTCCCACCTTCCTCAACATTGCCAGTTTCTAATGGAAAATATATCTTACTTATAATAATATGGTAGTTGCAGATATATTAAATGGCAAGTGCTCTAAAGTATATACAGTATGCATCCTCCAACACAGTTGCACATGTGATTTATTATTCTCTGATATATTTCACAGACTGGTTATTTCTGGTGACCTTGGCAATTTGTTTGATTCAATAAGGGATTATCAGATGTGATAGGCACTGTATTTAATTCTCTAACTTAGTTGAAAGCTACACTGCTTTGCATTGATTTCCATGTGCAATTAATACGTTTTGTCAGTGACAAATGCGTGCAGAGATAATATACTCTACTCATTTCAATCTCTCCTGAGTACATTTTAAATCAAAATAGCACCCGGTGGCTGAGACCTCCTGAGAAGTAGTGGATTTAAGGTGGAAAACTAGCATTAAAATTTGCTTGCGTAGTATTAGAGTATTTTTCAGTAGTGAAATAACAATTCCCTAGAAATCCAAGTAACTCAAAAGCTTAGGTATCTTTAAATCATCGTTAAATGGCTTTCTTGTACTGTGTCTTGCCCATACTCACAATGCAATTGAATGTCAAGTTAGCTGAAGAACACAGGAAATGATCCCCTGAAATGTGTAATGTCTTCACTCTGATACCCCTTGAAGACATGACCCTTGTACTGCTAATAGATAACGGCAAGGATACATGGTCATATCAACAGCTTGAAAGGAGCTGGCTCTGAAATGGGAATTGAGCTCCTTGAGGAACTGTCATCTACTACCCTGAGCTTGTTCCAAATTAAAAAAAAAAAAAGTGCCAAGATTTCTTTGAAGTTTCAGAGATCCTCTTATAATTATATATATTAATTATATTTAATTTTGGTCTTTGACATATTTCGGTTTTATCTTTCTGACAGGTATCATTCAGCATATAATCTAGAAATCATAGCTACCTAAAACATTTATTTCATACTTCAAGACAAATAAATGTTTTAACCGTATTCAACTGATTTTTATCTATAGTTTTCAAGAGATTGGTATCTGTTTGTGAAGCACTTCAATTCTGTCACATCTGCATTTTCAGATGTAAAATTCTTCCATTTAGAAGTGCAGTCAGCTCTAATCTGCATTGTCTGTGAAGCTGCAAACTTTTTCATCTGCCCAATATAGAAATGAACCATGACTGATAAGTGTTTCAGCCCTACTCCTGTCAAACTTCACAGAACTGAGACTATTAGAATGTAGACCAAAATCCTTTCCCTTTGTTTTTTCAAAAACATCCAAATAAAAAAGTTGCTTTGTACCATTGCCTTTGATATTCTATAGAACTCCCTTTAGAACTGTGGTTCACAGTGGACCTTTAATTTCTGTTAGATAGGAAAAATAAAAACAGCATTAAAACCTAGACCACAAACAAAAATAATAAAAAAAGCCTCTGTCTTCTTTTTTTATCTGTTTATATTCTTACAGAACTGTTAGTATAATTCCATGTGACTGCTTCTGAAACAGTAATGGATGATGTCTTCATAGTGCAACAGTCTGATTGGAAATGTTATTCCCAGTTTGCTGACAGTATTCAGAAAAAAAGGTAGAAAAATAGCGAGGCTTATCTCACAGAACTATAGACATATGAGAAATAGAGTTCTGGTCTAAATAATCTAGACTCCCTCTATACTCAGTAGAAAGAAGGGGACTTCTAGGCAGTGATTTATCCTACTTATTTCAAGAGGTATCATTCGTTTTGTGGAGGTAGACAACTCACACAAACACCCAGCTTTCAGAGTGTTGTGGGAATCTGAGTGATTTGCACAATTAGAACAAGGTCTCCACAACTATAGCCAAGTGATAAAGCTATTATTCCAGTATTACCCTCCATGCACTCCAGCATACACCTATAGCAAGTCATTGTAGTCACTATGTCTCTGAGAACATCATATTCTGTAACCCTAGAAGCAGAGTAACCAAATTATGTGGGGGTATTTAGAAAACCAAGGGTATATATATTCAGTCTGCTCTTCCAAGTCTTCCATTTCCACACTAAAAGAAGAGATACACACCTCTGCCAAGCATTCTCATTCATTTTGCATTTGGAGATGTTTTATTGGCTGCATTTTCCCATGCTTTTTGAATCTTTCTTCATTAGCATCCTCTAGCATCTGACAGGTAATTTGCCTCCCTACAGCTTCCCCTATTAACACTACCTTTAGACTGAGCGCGTAGAAGGAAATGGATGTGTTGCCATTTAATGGAGTATCTGTCCCTCATCTGTTTTCAGTCTGTCATGTGTCCTTCCCACCTATTTTCTATGCCAGTACTGGGGGAAGGGGAGCTGCTTACACCAGTGTGGAGGTTTCTATTGCATATTGTACAGATGTTGGTCCTAAACTACTGTATATTGCTTGTTATTCAAAAAAATTACTTCTGCAGATGTTCCTATCGCTATGCCCTCCTGTCTTTTTCCTCTGTCCCTCTCTCGTACATGAACAGATTGCAGTGGTTTTTTCTGTTTTTTTTTTTGCCTCCGGAGAACTAAATCCCGAGCCAGCCCTCTAGATTTTCTTTACTTATTCCTAAGAAGCAGTTCATCCAGGCATATGGCTTTCTCTCCTTCCTCACCATTTGGACAGATGTTTTCTCTCAACTAAGTGCATTCCTAATCCATAAGAGAAATGAGGAAACTTGCATGACTTGTTAAGAAAAAAGAAAAAGCCTGTTTTTTCTGATGCTGATTACTTTTCAGTTGCATGTTCCTTTAATGCCACGATTTTCATACCAAGAGCAGTTAATAGAACAAGACCAGAAAGTTTATTGTGATTACATCTAGTGTGCTAGGGGCTGTGCAAGCAGGCAACAAGAAAGATTTCCCTCTGCCTGAAACAGTTTGGCATACATGAAAGGACAGCAGACAAATGCAACAACCAGATGAGAGGATTTGAAGTGGAGATGAGACTTACGTGCTCCATGTATTAAGCAGTGGTCAAAGCCACCCCTGTTGCCTAATGATAATGACTGGTTTATAAGTGAATGTTTGAGAGATAAGAAGTTATTAGTAACAAATGTCTGATTATTTGCAGGCACAAAATGCTGAAGGTACACTTAAACAACCATACTAAAACCTTTGAAATTATTTCTGAGCAATTTTAAGGTCAGCATTAGCAAGTTTTTCAGTAATTCAGATTCTGGTGTGTTCCTCTGTTATTATGGAAAGGAATGTTCACAAATTTCCTACTGGTGTGAAAATACAATTTCTTGCAATTATGCAATTTTGATTTGCTCTTAACTTCTTCTTGTAATAGGCTCTTTCCCAAAGTGGAGGTACCATGAAAACATGTGGATGATGCCCACAAGCAAACATGGGAAAGTTCCACAATCTAGCAGCAAGCTGAGAGCTGAGTGACCATTCCCACGTGCAGGGCTTTTTATTCAGTGTTGACTGGCTCTCTGACAGACTTAGAAATGAATGAAAGTCTGTCTCTAAACCCTTCGTTCTTCACTACTCCCTATAGCTTTTCCTAAATTAATGATTACAACCAAGATTTTAATATGGTACCCCTGTCTTTCTCACCGTAAGCATCCCACACACATTCACACCTCCCACTGTGACAGCTGAAGGAGCAAGAATGAGCACAGTCCCAGTGTAAGCAGAATCAAAGAGATTTATTCAAGGGTTATACAGTTTTCGACGCGAGAAACTTTTCTTGTGACAATGGGCTGTTGGCTAACATTCAAGGTGATCTTCCCTGAGCCTCATTAAGCTGTCTTCAGTAGTTAGGTTTAAAATGGGAGGCTGGTGGCTTCCTAGCTGTCTGGAAGAAGAAAGGATGAGATTCATCTCTGCTTGCAGTTCTTTTATGGCTGAGTAAAGTGCCCTGACTGATATTCAGAGTGACTGAATACAGAGTGAAGAATGCTGGCTCCAGTGAAGTCTACACAAGAGATATAAACTCTGCTGAATTAGCTCTTCAAATATTTTGAAACCCTGCTGTATTAATAGGCTTATTTTTCAGCATGACCCTGAACAGACCCAAAAGACTATCAGTGTGTTTGAGGCACACAGTAAAAGGGATGGAAAGTTAAACTTTTTCTGGGTACTAGAATCAACAGCGCTGCTCCTGTGACCTTCAAAGCTGGCTAGGGATAAAAGCTTTAGACTATAAAGCGATCTTATTTTATGGGTGGGCAGGAGGATAAGTTTGTGTAGGGAGAACTTAGGAGGTCCATGGGATTCAGAACACTTGGGCTGTCTGAAGGATGAACCCTCAGAATTGTAATGTTTTGCTGTCTTTCCTTCTGAAAAGCTTCTAGAAGAGACAGAATCAAGAAGGGTACCATTAGCCAACATTGCCAAATCCCAAGCACTGCCAGATTCTTTTCATCTCTTTAAATAGCAGAGACAATGGAACTGAAGGAAATGCATGTCCCAAGATGTTAAAAGCCTCCTTCTTTTCAGACATTACACGCAGTGTCTGTTTCAGATAGAGGGTTCCAAGAATAGGGGAAAAGAATGAATACACAGGGAGAGTGTGGAGGCAGTGTGCTGGCCCTGGGCCTAAAGCAGAGAAACAGAACGGGGAAGTTCACCGAATACACCCCACAGACCGACAGAAATTACTATCCCTTGTATTTGGTGTTGCTTTTCTGCTTGGGGGAGAGATTTTTTTCAGATATTCCTAATGGCATTCTCAAACTTGATAGTGCATCTCCTCATTGCCTTCCTGGAGCCAGTCTGTAAGGGTGTTGGGTCGAAGCTTTGAGCCAAGAGAGGGTCTTTCAGCTTTTGAGTATCTGTAGTCAGGTTGGCTGTTTAAGCTGCTTGTGTTTGCTGGAATTCGCCTCCTGTTTTCACTCTTCACTGCATGATTTTGAAGCGGCAAGAATAACAAATTAACTAAAATAAATTGAAATTAGTCTGGTGCAGGTACCTGTCTAGGGTAGTGCCACAAGTCAGCTGAATGCGCTGCACTTGCAAAGTAGATACATGATGGATTCAGAAGCAGAGAAAATCTTCCCAAATGAATTACTCTTATCCTCCAAATGTTATTTATTTGGATCAGAATGGGTCTTTTCAGCTATAGTGATATTCTTCAAATCCCTCCATTGTGATACAATATTGCTCTTTTATTAAGCCATAATACTAGTAGATTGTTTTAAGCCTTATGCTGTGAATCTCTTGCAGATGAAATGCTGCAACAGGAATATCTGTATGATAAGGAGATTGGAGGATGCTTTTCTGCACAACTTTATCATTCCAGTGGTCTGGAGGATCTGGATGATTGAAAACCAACAAGTAAATAAAGCCCTATCTATTACATACCCAAGTGCTGGGTAAGTAAGTATTGAGTGGTGGGAAGGAATGTTTAAATGATCATGTGAAGGTAAACGGTGCTGCATGGACTGAGTGACTGCAACAACATTCTAATCAAATCTGACAGCTCTATTGCATTATAATTATAGACTGCCAGAGGCGCTTTTTAGACTATCAGTACTTTTGGGATAGTTTGCATCTAAATTAAAATTGAACTTCAAAGCAGTTTGATGGGAATGTGTTTCCAAGGAGTTTCAAAATGTGAAAGACACAAAGTGATTAGCATTATGCACTGTACCAGCTGGCTGCTACTGTAAAAAAATAAAATAAAAAGTAGCAGCCATGCTGATAATCACAAAGTGGTATTTTGAATCCTATTAACTTTCTTTTGAATTATTTATTGGGGGGTTTTGTTCCAGTCTTGCACTTCCTTTCAAATGTTTGTTTAGTTTCTCTCTAAAGGAAAAAAAAATATTGGGAGGAAGAGAGAGAAATCTGGAAGATCTCCAAGGGTTAGCTCACCAGCAATCTGTTTAGATGTCCTCTTCTCAACTAAGCCCTGCTCTGCTAAATATTTATGGCAGTGTTTAACAAATAAATCTCACCCACCTCCCCATTCACAGTAAAGCACAAGATTGGACTGCTTTAAGGGAGGATTACCTCTTTTTTATCATGAGAAGAAAAGAAATTCCATGAATACATGTTAATTTCTGAAAAAGATAAACACAGAGCTGTAACTGCAAACATCTGTCTGTCCACATTACAGATGTTCTGCCTGGAGCTTCTTTTCTGATCCTATCTCCAGACAACAACAAAAAGGAGTTCACAGCTCTACACTGTTTCCTTTTCCTTGTAATACTGTATAATCACTAATTGGAGGCAACAGACAGATTTTCAGGACTTGATCCTGTCTTCAGATACACACATGCATCGCTTTGCACATTGTACAGTCAGCCAGTTTCTCCCCCAGAAGCAAAGTCAAGATGCTGCAAGGGAGGCTGTATGCTGGAAGGAGGGAATAGTGCCCTGATCTACTTGAGCATCTAAATCCAGTTCAGGTGACTCCACTGATTTCAAATAGAGGTTACATTTTCTGAGTATCTGTGTGTTTGTATGCCAGTTTCTCATTGGCTCCTGTGCTTTGATGTGAAGCATTCTGTAATGAAGATCCCTTATTGCTTAATTGGTTTTCTCTGCTTCTCCCCTTTGTTGGATTCACCCAGCTTCAAATCCTTTAAGGGATGTCCTGCTGAGAGAGGGCACAGTGTGTCAGACACTCTCTGTTCAACAATGGCTAAGTCTTCTTCAGAAGAGTGTGATCAAATCACTGTGAGATACATGGATTATATTTTTCCAGTATGTTTATTCCTGGCCAAAAACAGAGGCTAGATGGAGCACTTATATGAGGATTTATAGGTCTTTAAACTTTTATTGAGTTTGATGGCTGTAAGTGAAGGAAATACCAGTTACATAATTCAGGAATGTACAGCCTAGCTTCTGTATTTCCAACACTGTTGAACAGAATCTGTGAGCCTGATCAAGATTTTCTCAGGATATGGGATCTGTGTGAACGCCTACACAGTTACCTACCTGCCTATAGTGTGCTGATCTATATAAATTTTGTGTATGCAGAATCCAGCTAAATAAATTCTGTTGAGGAATTTTAAGCTTACTTACCATTAGACCAATTTTTAACAGATAGATAACTTTTAGCAAAAATATCTAACCTTTTGTGTTCTGATGCATAACTTCCACCCTGCCAACTACTGTGTTAGGAACACCTCTTGGAAAACGGCAATGTTTCTTTCATAGTTTCATTATTATTGATCTACTGCTGTGGTTGACTTTGGATGTTTGTGTTTATTGATGATAATTTATTCATTACTTCATTTGCACATAGTCCATGTAGTTAATAGCATACGGGAACTCTTTCCAAAAATTCAAACCCAGCAAATGAAAACCCACTTCAGAATTGCATCATCCATCCCTATTTTCTAAGTCAGAGCCTTTATTATCACAGAATTAGTTTGCAGAGTTTTTCAGTGAAAGAGAGATGGCTGAACACCAGTGCCTCTTTCATGAAACATGTTCTGAGAAAATCTTTACTATTTTACAACAAAATGTTGAAAATTCACCAGGTATCCCTCAACTATCATGCACTTCATTTTCATGAAAGCCAAACAGACATGCAGAAGTATGCAAGCAGCACAGGCTGATTTGTCCACACCATCACTGTAGTTGCACACATGGCCAGGTATTGCATGTACGTATCTAAGTTCATTTAACTAACTATGAGTCAAATTTGGGCTCCTTCAGCTGCAGGTCTGTAAAGGCTGGATAGTGAGAGCTTAACACAAACTCCAATTTCAGCAGCAGGTCTGTCAACTATAATTGCAAGTTAGGATGCTGAGCACTTACACTTGGAAAGATAAAGATAGATGTTTAGGTTCCCGAATGCTGACTGGATCCCTAGACAGGGGATCCTAGACAGGTCCTGATTGTAGCACATATGTTTACACACATGTCTTGCTGGACATGATGATGAGAGTATGCAGTAGCACCACTGTCCAGAGGTCATTCAAAAACTACCCCTTGTACATTGCTCATTAGATCTCACTTTGGAGCTCAGTTGCTGCTCATTCAAGAACTGTTTCACAGCAGAGAGGCTCACAAACAGACAGAGGCTGTTTCCTGCCCAGTTCTGCTAGCTTTTTCTCTCAACTGGCACAGACACTGTGACCCAGTAGCACAGCAGGATTTTATTTTTCATAATTCCAACAGTGTTTTTTACTGTTAGAATTACCACCACAAATCATTGCCGCAGGAGCTCTTTTCACCAAGAAATGGCAAGTTATTAAAGAAAAATGCTTGGAGACATTTGAAGAGAAAGCTGGTATTCCCATTTACCCCTTGACAACATATCAGCCACTCTCAGAGCTAGGGTGAGGCAATTTTTACAGAGCATCTCTGCTTTACTGCACTCCCTCTCCTTTCTCCACCTACTTTTCCCTCTCTCGCTTACCACATGGAAATGCAAAACATTTCCCCAAAAATAGAGTTCAGATCTGAAGCCTGGATATGTATGTGCTGGAAGCTTGTAATTCTTGACATACTTCTGGTGGCTTCAAAGAGTTATCTGCCAACTGCAGGTCTGGAAGCAGTGAGACGAGCTCATATCTGCAGGATCTGAAGAAGGGCATGGGCACCAGCCCATGGAATCTCCTGCCTAGTAAAAGCCGTTCAGTTCAAGGCACACAAGAGCTCTGAGATGGGGATTTAAGTCTGTTCAGCTGGGACCATATCTGGTACCTTCTTCCCACCCTGGTAGTTCACTTTGTTCTGATTTACCTGCAATTGCCCCTACCAGGAGTAAGCTTTGGAAATAAACCCTGGTTGACTGAAAGACAGAAGAGAGCTTGTGCACAAATTTCCATATGCCAGGATTATTTCTACTGTAGCACATCCCCTTTTCCACTGCCTTTTTCACTTTCCTTTCTGCATAACCAGTTCAAGAGTCAACCAACATACCAATACGTGGTTAGAAAGATGTGTTCCTGCCTTTTGCCCAGTCTACTTAACAATAATAGAAATATTATCTTTTTTATTTCTGTAGAAATGTTCTATAACATTTATACAGCACTTTCTTCAAGCAGAGGTCTGTATGTGCACATAAAATGTTACTATAAACATGGCTTACTCTTAAAAGGAACACAGAAAAATCTTTGCTACCTCTCTGAATACAAAGAAAAGTGACAGATTAATCAAACTCCCTATTGCTAATCAACTACCTGTAACTGGATTATTTACCTTTTAGGGAAACATTTCTTCTAACTGAATCTGGATAACTAACTTTCAGACAGACAACATAGAAGAAAATACATCACAGTAGCGTAACTCTATATTTCTGTTGGCATCATCTTAGATTGAGTCCTCGGGAACATATGGAGTGCACTGAGTGAGAATAGATTCAGTCATGCTTTTCATGTCTGCTGGCTGGGAAGTAATTGTAGCAGAAAAAGAAGAAATCACCAACTTGTACTGGCATGTTCTTCTGCCTGCTTAAATTTATAAACGTAAGTATCCACAGCCAGTAAAGCCTTGGCAATAAGTGAATGCTGATTTCAGGCGGCTATTCCTGTATGAGACATGGTGGTGACAACACACTCATGCCACTTGGCTACAAATGGTTGCTATGAATCTACACCAAAACAATGAAATAGCTGTTGTCTGCAGAAGTTTCTGGCCTGCTACAGCACAAAATAAAACAATTTAAGATGGTTTGGTGATTATTGTAATCAACTCAGACTTAAATGCTCTCAGCTGAGTTCCTGGTTTGCCACAGACTTTCAGTCTGACCTGGGATAAATCGTTTAGTCTCACTGTGCCAGGCAGAAGTGTCGTGAGAATGCACAGATAAGTCTGCAGGAGGCACGAAGATATTGTGGCCATGCATGGTGTAAAAAATAGCACAAAAGCCACAACTTAGAACCAGTATATACTCCACAGGTGGAATCTCTCAATCAGAGAAGATAATTACTCACACCATCGGAAGAACTGCTACTTAAGGATGAAAGCTGTGGAAAGGTGTGCTTACACAGTCATTATAGAAAATTAAGGAATCAATTCTCTTATATGATTGCAAGTTCACATCACAATCACAAACATATAACATGCATCTGTATTTTGGGTGTTGTGGTGGGTTGGCCTTTGCAGGCTCCCAAACGCCCACCCAGCTGCTCTCTCGCTCCCCCTCCTCAACAAGACACAGAAGAAAGATGAA
The DNA here is from genome assembly GCA_013400055.1 of Nycticryphes semicollaris. Taxonomy (NCBI): domain Eukaryota; kingdom Metazoa; phylum Chordata; class Aves; order Charadriiformes; family Rostratulidae; genus Nycticryphes; species Nycticryphes semicollaris. The sequence continues at coordinate 734,757 of VXBJ01005006.1, forward strand.
AAATAACATAGCTCAACATAAAGACAGGGAAATCACTTAAAAATTAGGAGGGGGGGGGGCAAGGGGTTGTGGTCAGTCCCTACTAGCTCCTCTCCACTACTCCTTCCTCCTCACACCTGCTCCCCTGTGGTCTCTCCATCATGGCCGCAGAGACTCTGCCCAGCACCTCCTCCCGCTCCCCCTGCTCTGACCTGGATGTTTGCAGGGCTGTTTCCTCACACTTTTTTCCTCATTCCGTGCCGATTTTGCCTTTCTATAGCTCTGCTTTCCCCGAGCCCTCTCCAGCCTGGCCTCGGGGTTGGGTTGGGCCGGGCCGGGCCGGGCCGGACCCTGCGCCGGAACCGCCTGGAACCGGCTGGATCCGGCTGTGTGTGGGCAGGGCAGCCCTGGCCTCGCCTCACAGCGCAGGTCCCCGCTAGAGCCCGGCAGGAGCAGCGGACAGCAGTGCTCCTTGAGCGTGTGATGGCGGCAATATCTGCTCTCCTTGGCTTGGCTGGTGAGGTACAAACAATAAGTCAATACTTCCTCATTTTCCTCAATACCTATTTCATGTGTGGAGGTTTATTTGGGAGAGGGAAAAAAGTCTACAGGGGCTGTAGGGGATAAAGGAGCTCTGTTGATCAGGACTAAGATTCCCTGAATGATGGGTTTTAAAGTGCTTTGTCCTCAGAGGTTCTGCTGAACTTACTATTAAATGTACTAAATGTTAATAGGTAGTAATGCACTGTCTTGAGGAATAAGGTACTGTCAGCTTCAAGTATCAGGAGAAAATACAGGCAAGCAATTCCAGATGGTTTGGAAAACTAGTGCTTTGGCACGGGTCTGGGGAAAATTAAGTTGGTGAAAGGCCCAAGATTCAGATGCTGGAAGAAGTCACAACTCAGACTTTCTGTCTCAGTTCCATCAAGATAAATTTATTAAGAAAATATAGGTGATTGATAAAATAAGTTAATTATAGGAGCAGTTTGTTGGGGATAAAATCAGGTCTAGGTCTCAAATCCGCTGTCCTTCTCTGTAGGTTTGTGAGCCTCATCCAAATACTGACACGCTCTGTGTGGTGAGGCTGCACTAGCAAATTTCTAATAAGGCTGTATAGAGTGACTTGTCTCAAATACAGGTAAGCACCAAGCAGGCAGACATTCCCACTTGAGAATGCAATTCCTTAGCAGTGTTTTGGAGAGCACTGTGTTTTGGAGAGGTAGTTCAGAGTAGTGGTAGAGGCAGTCAGAATTCAGAGTGACCCGTGCATATATTCAGTGTAATTGATTTATACCCATGGGACTGTTATGCATTTCAGGTTGAGTTCTCTTAACTCACCTTTAGACGCTTAGACACATGTTGGGTCTGAAATGCAGAAGAAAGAAATGAGCAATAGGAAGAGGGAGCAGAGCTTTTCTTTTGAGTGTGGAAATTATTCTTCAAATATCTTTGTTGACAGGTGGCGTGGCACAAAATAAACATAGGTCTATTTGCAAGTAAGCAAGAATTAGCATAAACAGCAGCTGCTGTATTACCAAAAACCATGTAACAATAAAGATTTTTTTTTCTGCCTTCAGAAACAAAGGTAGGTAAAAAGCCTGCATGAAATAATGAGTTAGTTAACCACCTGTTAAAGTTCTGAGCACCGGCGAAATGAAAGAGCTATTTGTTGATGGCATAAGCATTTTTTCTGATTCAGGTTTTCTAATTAATACTGAACCTATCCTTATGATAAAAAAATGCAGTGCCGTATCAAAAATGTTCTCTTCCTAACTACTCCTCTCTCCCAAATCAGGGGATTTCTTACACTGGCCTTTTCAGTTGTTTTCTTGATGGATTCAGGTAATTGTTTCAAATTTTTCTGAGGTTGCTTAGATGTGATTTTTTTGCTCCCTCTTCTCTAGCTACATAGCATATGAAGTTAAGTCAGGCTGTCAGGACATATAATTGTATTTATGGTTAGATCACATTCAGCAGAATAAGTTTATGGTCTTTTGTCTTCATTTCTTTCTCTGGTAAAGGCTAGTTAGTAGCATACTCAACAGCATTGTCATATTTTAATAAAAACTAATGATCCAACGTGGTGAAATGCAGAAACAAGAGAAGAAGCGATTTATAGTGCATAATTTTAGATTGACGATGCTTGAATTCATTGCTTAATCTGCTTCCCGTGGAAGGTGGCTTACCTGTTCAATTAACTTTCCAGTGTAAGTGGTGCATCCAGCTATACTCAAATTCTGTAGACTAGTTTATCTAGGTTTTCTTTAGCGTTGTGGTGCACATTTGGTTATTGTTTGCTGAAACTACAGCTATTTGTCTCTAAATTTTTCTGCCAGTAGGATGTTTTAAAAAGTGAAAACACGCTAAAAAATAACCCTATGTAGAATTTCCATAGAGCTTTGTATCTTCAAAAAGTCAGTTCAACATAAGGCTCAGTACACAGTGTCTTGAAATCAATGTGGGTCTTTACACCACAAGTTTTGGTTCACAATAGTTCAAAATCAGATCTTACCAGATTATTCCCTTTGTTTCACGGGTCACTAAAATTAGTTGAATAAAGTATTACTTACACTCAGTAAAAGTATCACAATCTTACCGTTTAGGTGTTTCTTATTTAAGGTCCTGTGTTGTTTTCTTTCAGGTATAGTTCACTTTCTTGCTATTTGTAAGTTTTAAAATGTGTTGTGGTTTGTTTTGTTTTGATCAGTAGCTTTTCCTGGTGAAATATTTTTGATAAAGTATCAATATTTTGTATGGAAAAAGTTATGTGGCCTATGTGGAATGCCTTTAAAACCACACACATTTTTCATTTGATCATAGTTTCACACTATTTCTTCTGTTTCCACTGTCAGCTTCTGTTTTCAAGGTAACCATATTTCAAAGGTGTGGCATCATTTTGCTGGGTGAAATACTTTGGAAGCATTTGAAATAAAAAGCGTACATAAATTTTCAACAGTAGGATTCTTTAACAAGTGGAGAGAAGAAATGTCACAGTTTGCATGCAAATTGGGCCAGATTTTCTTCAATCCCAGTTATTAAAAATATATTTCTGTGTGGTTGTGGTTTCTTTTTGGAGAAGAGGAAAAAACCCTGTTGTTTGCATTATTGATGAAGACATCAGCATCACGACCCCAGAGGTCATAGCCATTTTAGTGCAACACCATTCACAAAGGGGTTGGGTTTTTTTCCTGGAGTATTGTTTTTTTTCTTTCTGAAAACGCTTAATCCACCCTGTCACTCTACTGCTTATCTTTGTATCTGCAAAGGTATCTGGGCATATGAGTCTGTATGTATGCAGAAAGAGACATAGAATCCTTATTTTCTGGCTACATAATAAACTGAAACGTGCCAAGTGTTTACACTCCCAAAGCAGGCCACATTGTGTTAAAATGCTATCTATTTTATTTTAGGTGAGAACATTATTATCTCTCTCTACTTACACTGATTTGGATTGTGATTCTTTCACCTCCTTCAAACAGCACCTCAGTCTGTGAAGAGCAGTGTATAAACTCCATGGAGCTACTCTTGGAATAAGCATATGAGCAAAACTATCATCATTTGGTCTCCTTTACTTAACAGTTGCAATAGGAGCTAACAAGATCTGATCTTATTTTATATCGGGCAGGTATCAATCTGATACCAGATTTAAGTTCAGACTGGAAATAGATGATCTTGCCAGATTAGGCTTTTCTCACTCTATAGAACAGATAAAGTATTCTAGGTAAGAAAACATGTACGGTGTGGGATGGGAAGCAACATGTCTAGATAAAACCTGAATTCACAGAAGACACTCAAGTTGGTTTTTGTTTATTTTAGTAAGTCCAACATGTTGTGCTTGTGTTGCCTGTACTGCAACATGCTTGTATATAATTCTTTAGTGGACTCCCTGAAGTATCTGATGAGATTCAGTGTGGTCAGTGCAGACAGCTGTTACCTGGCTCTGTCATGTGCATAATTTTTCTTCCCACATAGATTTGTGGGACAATAATAACTGTTGACATGTTGGGGTCAGAAATTACACTGATGGTTTGCCACATAAGCACATACAACACAGTATGAATACCAGTGTAATCTGTGACTGGACACTGATTTTCCCTCTAAACTGAATCTTCTGGTTTACTTTCTTCTGCTCTCCGAGTTACAAATTTGGGTATTGATCTGCCAGGTTGTCTTTTTGTTTTGTTTTTTTTTTTTGGCCTCTCTTTTCTTTTTTCCTTACCTTGTCCACCATGTTTGCAGCGCTGCATAGCAAACACCAAGCAACTTGTGTTCTTGGATCTCGGGCAGCTGAGCTCCTTTGCCCCACCCATTTACCCATCCCCCACTCCTGCACTAAAAGAGGAAAATACATATTATTTTTTTTCTTACATCAATTTACTTGCAATTTAAGTAAGTCTATGAATTTCAACACATGCAAACATTTCATGAACTATCATGTCTAAGTAATGTCAGGCAATTTCCTTTTTTTGTTAAGGAAAATTCTGGGTCTCACTGCTCATGCAATTGCTAGACTTTTAAGTTCACAATATTGCTGGGCTGGTGCAGCACCATCTCTCACTAGATGTTATAAAGGTGTATTTTGAAGAGGAAATTATAGCTGACCAGAACCAAGGTGCTTTCTTACTGTTGGAGAGAAAATGTGTGGGGAGTACAAGTTTTTTGAACACGCATCTCAAGAGGTGGATGAGTGACAGGCTCACAAAGGCAGATACACACATGAGATCACTCTTATTTTCATGACTGTTGCAAAATGACATGCAATTTCTACAGAGGGAGTTAAGTGATCCTGCTTTGCTGGAAAGCAGTTTTTCCATCTATTTTTTTCAGTTACTTCTACATTCTAAATAGTATAAGTCTGGAATGGCTGTGGTGGGTTTTTTGGACTATGCAATACATGCCTCTGATATAAAAGAAGTAATTGCTGTACCTGTCATCTATCTGGTTATTTAAACTCCATTTTTAACAGTCTTAATTTATCTGGGAATATTAGGTTTGTATTTTGGATCTGTTCATGGCTTTGGATATGACTCTGTATATGACTTTAGATAAGTTTATCAACAGCTTTGTGCCTCAGTTTACTTCCCAATAGCAGTATTATTTATTGCCATTCTTGAACATTTGCTGAAATGCCATTGGGAAGTGCCCATACAGATCTCATTTCAGGTTTTAGGAGGTCTTAAGTCCTTCCAGCTGAGTGGAGATTTATTCCTTACTGCCTGCAAAACAAGGAAAGTCTCCCCTCTTGCCGCATCTCAAGGACCTTCAGTTTATTTCCACAGGAAAAATCCACAGCAAAACACAGAACTGAACCCCAGTGTCTTGAATCCTAGTGCATTAACCCGACCATAACTTCTCCCTTCTCCACTTCTATTTATTTTTGCCACTGTGTTCTGAATGTTTTAATTTTCATTGTTTGTTTGAGTACACCTTCACGCTGTCGGCTTCCCCATGCCATCACTTCCTTACCCCTAAAGAACTCAACAAGGACAGGAACTGGCAAAGACATGGCAGTGCAGGTGCAGGTCAGTTACTTTGCTCACGTTTTGGCTTTTCTTGCTCTTTTGTGCTTTCCCTTCCATTCTGCCAGTCATTCAGCCGATGTTTTTATTCTGCTGTCTAGTATTAAAATGAATAACTTCACTATCTGCTGGGGTCCTAATAATTCACCACTTTTTTATTTTAATGGAAAAGCTCTATTCTCTTGATATCAGGCCTCCCAAGGCTAGGAGCACACAAGCCCCTTCTCATCTGCTTGTTCTCTGAAACCCAAATTCCACAGGGATTCTACGATCTATTATTCTTCACCCTCTGCCTCTGGTGCCGCAGCCAGTCTTGAAAGGAGGCCACTTGAAAAGAGAGAGCAGCAGCAATATGGCTTATGAATTCCTGGCACATTGCTTTACCCTGAAGGATATATTAAACAATAAGCATTTTTTAAACAAAGACCTCCAGTAACCTCACCACAGGCACTGGCTCTGCTGATATATTATTAATTTTAGGCACTAGCTTCAAATTATCTGACTGAAATACTGCTTCTCTGCTCTTCATACTTGCTCTTCAGAAAGATATTACCTCTTTTGGAAATGCTACCTTCCTTTCTCATCTGACTGCTGAAAGAGTATAAATTTGGGTTTCTCCAAGTTATGGTAGCCCAATATTTAGCATAGGAAGCAAACCCTCTCTTTAAAGCCCTCAGTAACAATCATGAGAAGAATAAATACTATCCAAAATGAAAATTTTTTAAATATGAAGAGTTACATTGCTGGTTAATGATGCACATATTTCCCGTTTCACACTAAACATGTAGATAAGATACTTTGTCTAAAACTTTCCTTAGACTCTTTCGTGGAACTGCTGTGATTGTTTAGACTCTTACTTATATCTATTGTCCAAAGGCAGTAAACATTCATCATTTGTCTCCTAGGGATTGTGCCAGGCATTTACAGTAGGAGAACCATTGGGCAGTGATTGTAAGTGGCTGCATATAATTATCGGGTGGGATTTTTAAAAAACATTTGGTTCTGTCCAAACCATATTCCCACAGTACTGGGCGTGGGATGGGGAGGGGGGGGTGTTGTAATTTTAGTATTTCCAGTTCCTGTCTTCAAGAAGGAAGACCTTCTAGCCACCATCATCAGGAGTGTGTCTGAACTCTCAGTTCTGTCCCTAGAGTTAGCTGGCCTGGTGCACTTTGTGGGCAGGGAGGCTGTGGCTGAGCTGTTGGGGTTATGGACAGTTGCAATTTCCTCTGTGTTATAACCAGGGCTGGGCTGGCTGAGATGGGAGATGGAGGGTTGGATGTCCTTGGGAGCTGCAGGGTCCCTCTGGTCAGAGCAAGGAGTAAAAAGTGTTTAGCAGACTAAGCCTCATTTAAAGGTGTTTTTCATGGCTGTGGGTGGTGGGTCCATTTTTTTTTCTTTTTTTCTTCTGGACTGAGAGGAAGAAATTGCTCAGCAGCTTGTTCTTTGCAGAACCTAGGGAGGAGGGACTGCTTGTAAATTGCCTTCAGGAACCAAACTGCTCAGCAATTTGAGGAGAAACCCAGGCAACAACTCAGGAAGAAGTAAGGCACTAGGCACTCTGTAAAATCCCACATGACTGGGGTTGAAATCTTTCTTTTTTTAACTTCTGTGCTTGGTAGCTGGTGTAGGAAGGAGAGAATAGGAAGTGGTAGGTGAGAATAATCAGGGGAAAGTCGCATAGAAAAGGCCACGAGATGATTTTTCCTCTCAGATATATTTTGTAACACTTTTAACTTACAAATAAGCTCCAGACTTACGGTCTTTGTTTCATGAGGGTAGAAGGAGGGATGGGAGGACCTGCAATAAAGGACTAATTATGATATATGACAAAATACAGCTTTGTAAATTGAACTAATCCCATAGCCTCAATAGCTTGATCAGCTGAGTTTATAATCAATGTTAATAATCCCTTCCATAAACAGTCAAGCAAGGCTGTATTTTCGTGAGGTGCCTTTGCACATGACTTGGGGGGAACACTGGTCTCTGTCTGCTGTATCTGAGTGTAGTTTTTGATCCTTTTTCCTGAGCATGACCCTGCTAAACTACTACCTTTCCAAAACATCTTCTGGATCATAGCACTGTGACTACTTTAAGACATAAAATGCTCGTTATTCTTAAAATACAAAATTGCAAATGCACTTCTAGCATGATGAACGGGACTCAAGAAAATAGGTTGTATTTCAGGACAATTTTAATTGCCCTGGATTTTGGGAAGACAATCCAGGACCCTCTCCTGAGTCTATGTATTCATCAGTGTTAACTACAAAAAAATCCTACAGCTGTGTCACTCACTGGAGCCACATCACAAGATTATAATCTTGAATGTGATATTGCTGCATCTTTATTTTGCTTATTATGTGGAAGGTAAATTATTTCCTTCCTTTGATGCATTCAAAAATGTATCATTAAACATCCAACAGGGTTTGAAATGTGTATTAGGGAGTATCAGAGACTTCTGACATCCTGTAGAGCTGGATGGTAGCTCAAGGTTCCCTGTTCCTCTGCAGCTTTGAATTGCAACTTAACTTATTGCGATAAGAGGAAATGTCATCATTCCTCCAGGCCCACGGGGGAGTAGACACGGTCTGATTTCTTAATGGGTTTCTAATGCAGTTACCAAAGGGATGTGTGTGCCTATCTGCATTAAGGAAGCATTGTGCAACTTGCATTCATAGCAAAGACTATAGACACAAACTTTCCCAGAGTTCAGTTGTGTCCCAGGCCTGTCTTAGTCTTAGATGATGCTGCTTCATTGCAGTCATTAGACTCTTATCTTTGCCTGCTGAACAGGCTCTTAAGTTTCACGTTTACAGTGTGGTAATTATCTTAATCATATTATAGTATAGAAGAAACTTAAGTGAGGAAAAAAAAAAAACGACACCACTCTTGTTGGGCAAACTTTATTTCCCTTAATGTTTTGTGTTTGTGTCTTATTGCCTGGACCTCTCCTACTAATAAGCTTTTAATGACTGTTCCCACTGATATCATAGCAGCAGATTCTTTGCATGCTGTCTTTGTTTCCTGGAATAAAATCAATTAAGCTCCTTGTCTCTCTGACCCCATCTTGTATTAAGGCTCAGCACAACAATTAGGATCACATTATGGTGTTCCTTCTTTTATAATTTTGGTTCTACAGACATTGTAGCAAGTCAGGTGTCAGTGCAAAGATTAACTTTGATGCAACACAATGTAGTGTAAGTATTCAGTCTTCAGTGATCTAATTACTATACTCATATGATTCACTTTTGCAAAAGCGATTTAATGAGCCTATGACACTTTTCAACAGCCCTATTGAACTTTTTTTGTGAGTATTCTATTGGACAAAGTTAAAAATTTATGGCAGGCAATTTTGAAGGTTTTCACAAAATTAAAAAATTGGGTTGTTGGAAAGATGCTTCTGGAAAGCAATGTTGTATTTCAACAAGCAACTAAATCTTCGTTGCTTGTTGAAATATTTTGTTTCCAAATTAACTTAAAGAAAGTTGAGCACTTCAAATGAAAGTTTTTCCTGATACAAGTTTTGAGGGAAGTTAGGGGCTTTCTTCTGTCAAAATTGCTTCAGCCTATTTTTTACCAGCTTATAGAGAAAGTGTTCTTCAGTTACGCTAGCTAATGGCATGATCACTTCATTGCTGTAGAGAAAATCAGCACTCCCCTTTGCATTCTTTTTTAAAATTCCTTTCAACTTTAAGCAGGTTATGGGACCTAATTGATCAGCTTCTGCAATCTTTTGCTGCTAATTGGCTAGATGTCAGATGATAAAGGGAATAATATCAGTTCCCATCATTTCACAGGAGACACTTTTTACTAGGTATTTACTTTTCTCATCAAATGCAGCACATGTGGTTCTTCTGTAATAAGTCCTGTGAGGAACCAGAAGAAAAAGGGTAAAAGAGCATCTGAGTTTAGTTTGTTCACTTGTGATACAGAAAAGTAGACCTGTCCTATACCTATCAAGATTTAATTAAAAAATGAAAAGAACGGAAACAAATTGAATTGCAAACTTGGTCATGTTATCATCAATTCTGCCTTGGCGGTTTCTAGAATATTGAATAAATTGCTGTACTTGCTGTGATAGCCTCTGTTGAAAACTTCAGTGACATTTCACTTTGAAAAAGGAATTCATTGTTCCCCCCAAATGTGATGTTCTGAAAGTCAAATTTCCCTTTCATGTCAGTAAGCAAAATTTTCAAAGAATTTTTTTTAATAATTGGACAGAGCTATTCATAGGACTTTATTTTCTTCAGAAAACTCTGACTTCATTTATGACTGGAGTATGGCTTGTACAAATGAACAACAAAACATCTGGATTACAGGTATATCTTGCCTCACTTCCTGTGAGAAAACTAAAGGCTAGGTTTAAGTTTTTTCAGTTTGCCGTGGTAAAGGGCAGCGCTTTTCTGAAACCACGTGGGGACCGTGCCCAGGACAGAACCATGAATTGGAGTCAGCTTTTCCCACTTTTGCCTCTATCATCACTTCCTTACCTACAGTAGTCTGACACAATTTATTGACCGTGCTGCACCTCCTTCAACACGTAGGTCATTACCACGGGAAATAGATGGCAACAGGACACCATTATTAATCCACTACTTTCCAGCCCCTGCTTTAAAACACAAGACCAGTGACCCAACCTCTAGCCCCAGTATAGGTAGCAATGACAGAAGAATCACAGAATGGAAGGGGCTGGAAGGGACCTTCAAAGTTCATGTAGTCCTATTCCCCTGCTCAAGCAGGTTCAACTAAGCAGGTTGAAGAGGAACCCTTTCAGGCAGGTTATTAATATCTCCAGAAAAGGAGATTCCACAGCCCCTCTGGGCAGCCTGTTCCAGTGCTCTGTCACCCTCAAAGAAGACAAGTCTTTCCTCATGTTGAGATGTGATTTCCTGTGTCCCAGTTTGTGCCTGTTGCCCCTTGTCTTGTTGCTGGGCATGACTGAAGAGTCTGGCCCCATCCTCTGGACACCCACCCTTTAAATATTTGTAATCAGTTACGGGGACGTGTCTGATAATTATGGGTAAAGGATTATAAAATGCTGCATAAATACAGGGCTGTGTTCCTCTTCCTGACTGAAACATGTTGCATTTCAAAAGGAAAAAAGTCAACTCCACATCTGAGACTAACAGCTCATACTGAGTGGTGGGTTTTTTTCCAGTTTGTATTATGGAGTGTTTACCATACAGCCTGGTCTTAACATATTTGTGAAACAGAAAGTGGCAACAGACCTGCAAAGTGTCTGAATTTCTAGAATGTGTAGAAATGTTGTTTGGTTTTCCTAATAGCAAGCAGAGATGGTCTCTTACCTGAATCCTGACCAGATCTCAGGAGACTCTGAAAATAAGGGAACTATGGAAATCATTTGATCAGATCTTTCCTCAATCAGTATTCTGTTGGATTGGTGGCCTTCTGCCCAGAACCTATACAAAAAGAGCTAAAAGACTACATAGTGACAGGAGCACCCTTTTCTGCAATAATGTGGACTGAAATTTTGGCCAAATGTTATATTGACTGGTATAGTCACTGTCTATCTGTGATGCAGTTTATAAAAGTAGAGCTTTGCTGTCTGGGTAGACAACTTTTCTTCAAGCAGAGAAAGAAATGCTTTTGTTGAAAGTGATTTTTGGGAAGAGGGAATAGTTTTCTGACGAGCTTCCTCTTTCATATGCTTTCATAGCTCACTGCATCAGAGAAGATGCAGCCTGGTCCCAGGTTGGGTACTTAAGTAGACAGCTGCCTGACTTCTCAAACAGCTTGCACAGTCCAGTCCTCATTATTTCTAGACAGGTATCTGAAAAACCAACTTGCTTAGGTTTTTACACAAACTCTAATTATGAGATGGAACAAAGAAACAACCCAGTGTTTTAAAGAGGAATTGAGTTGTGATTATTCTATTGATGCTAAAACTTGCTTTGATGCAGTAACATCCCACATTACAGCTACTGAAATTCTTACAAGGCCTTACAGTCTCCTAAGCAACTGCACACTCTACTAACAGGAAGAGATTATCTGCTTTAGGTGTAGAAAGAACCTCTATCTTTGCTGGTGGCTGGCTACAGTAGCTGAAACAAAAGTAAAGAAAATGAATATGTATATTTCAATAGTATTTAATATAGAGGACATAGTGATGGCAAATACCTGAAAACTGAAAACAGGGAAAGAGAGAGTAATTTTGTGGATGGCAAAAAAAAGTGTTAAACACTTGTAGACTTGAGCATGCAGCTGGGAAAGAATAGTTTGTGACTTGTAACATCAAGAATTCTCAATAGTCCATGGTGTTCAAGAACTGATGGAGCAATGTTCAGAAGATCCTGTTATGCCAGTACTGAAGACTTGATGGAACGACCTAGAATTATTTTTGCCTCCTCCCATTTTATTCAAATCCAGCTTATTCACCCATAGGTGATAGCACAACTGACATAAATGGAACTTTCTTGGAAAATTCCACCTAGTATAAATCTTTTATTCTGTCTTACTTATTATGTTTATTTCTGCCTTTCCACCCTAACTCACAGGACAAGGTATTCAAAGGAATTAGATCACTTTTTATCCTGTGGGGAATTCGCAGGATTCACAACTGTTATGCAAGGCTTTCCTATACAGTAAAAATCTTTTTGTTTTACTTAATTAACCTTAGATGTTTTAAGTTTGGTTATTTTTGAAGTCCCTCTAAATGAAGTGACAACTGTAACTGCTATTCTGAATTCCAATCATTATATTTCTCTAAAAATAAAAGCTCTATATGAGATTCATTTTAAATTGTGCACCTGGGGAACCTCTGATTACTGCCTACGGTATTCAAGACTACTAAAATATTCGCAGTGCGTATGCTTCTTTCTAGCTCATTGCACTGAGGGAGAATTTCAACTCCTTGAAGACCGGGAAACAATAAATGTACTTAGGCTGGTGCTCAGGCACAGACCTGGGTTACTTAGGAGGATGGTGTGTCTTAAGTGGCGAGACAGATCCAAAATAAAGAAGTTATTACCTTTATAAGGCTTTTGAGGTTATAAACTCTTCCTTCTCCTGAGAAAGAAACAATTCGGTCATCAGAACAACTCTAGCAGCACAGAGGGAGCTGGCTTTGTTAGGGAGGCTCTTTTTCTGATGTAGGAGCTTTCACCTATGCTCTGATTTCTAGGCTTGGCCTCACTACAAACTCCAATATCACAGTGTAAAAAGAAATTTTACTTCCTGCAGGATTTTTTTACCAGTCTCTTTGGAACTCTTCTATGAAAATGCCAATGTATATTCATGCCTTGAAGCACTTGCCTTCTGAGTTGCTCTCTCTTACTCAGTAGCAATATGAAGCCAGAAGGATCAGTACCACTTTTATACATACTAGATGCAAGTGGAAGGTAGGGCAATAAATAAATGCTTGTTCTCCTTTTTTCAGTAAGACTAAAACCATGTCGATGTACTCAAATAGCAGCTGTTATGTGATTGTGGCTGAAGACAGACCAGAGTCCACGTTAGGATGAGAAGAAAAGAATGAGTCTAGAGGAAAACTAGGCATTCAGAGGGGAGCTGTACTTTGTAACGCTTCCTGGGTCTGTCAGACATTGAAATGAGTTCAAGCTACCGCTGGATTATAGTTTGCACTATTCTGGATTCTTATTTGGTGGGAGGTTTTTTTATAACTTTAGTTAATACACAGTATTTAGGTTTTGGCCCTGTATGACTTGAGCTATCTTAATGCACCTAAAAGCTTACAGAAGTCAAAGATGTTGCCGTGTTCACATGTTGTACCATATCAGCAATGGAAAAATAATTATTTATTAAAATTCCTTTTCCCTCACTTATTTTGGCACTAGAGAGAAAAACTATTAAAATGCAATAAACTTCAAGCAGATAAATAAAGAACTGAAACATAATTATCTCTTGCTCAAATGATGCACAAGCAGCATGTAAAGCGATGAAATAAATGATACGAGTCATTGGATAGTGAATTAGGACACTGAGAAAATTTAGATACAGGACCCGATGAAATGCTACTGACATTAATGAAGTTGAACTCCACAAGAATTCGTTGTGTGTAGTAGTCCTAATATTCTGTAGGTTTTAGCCTGTAATTTTTAACCTGCTCTAACTAAATATTAGCAATGTGTATACTTTGTATTTCAAGACTAACAAATTTGATTTTTGAAAAGCTGTTGGTTAAAATGGCTTTTCACACACACAGGCACACGCACATAAACAAAACCATCGTTCTGGTCTAATTACTATTGCTGTTGGCTTACCTTGCTGTTGCTGTTGGTAGGAGAATAATTGTGTTAAAGGCTTCCATCATTTCTCGGGAAATATTTTTTTCTTTCCACTGACTGCTCACCTTTTCAGCCTAAATATTTATTGGTTTCGGTGTTGTGGTGATTTATTTCTATTTGTTTTTAATTTTCTTGTGCAGTGTTTCAAATGGTACCACACACTATGAATGGCTTGGTGTTAAATTATGTAGAGGTGCCACATTGCTCTTGAATGTATGTTTTTGATGAGGTTATTAAAACTCTGACAATACAAATTACCATAGCAACAAAAACCGTAAATTCACAGCCTATTCCAACCTCTGGAGTATGAAAATATTTTAAAGCACTCAAACACGTTGCAGCGTAGCACGGCTCATGTGGCTTGGCTTGTAGTTCTTCATTGTGTCCTAAAATGTATCACTATTCATTGGTCCTCCATCTCTCAAACAGGCAAGAAGTCATGACTTTGTTCCTTTGTTGTTTTTTTTTCTAAATGTAAAGTATTTGTTCCAGCTCAGTTCCTTGCTGATGAGTTCCTCCCTGACCTTTGGGTGGTAATTTCAGTATGGTATTTACACAAGCAAGAAGAGAAACAAGTTTCTCACCAGGATTGTCTTTGTTGGTGATGGTAGAGTGAGGCTGTAATTTTGATTATCTTCTAAGGGTTAATACAGTAACTTCTCATTTTTGTTTTACTGTTTTAAGAACTCTATTTTTGGAGTAGTCTCTGTTTTACAAGGTGCTGTAAAAATGCTATAAATCCATATTTTATAAAAAGCTAGTAGTGAGCAAGTCTCAACACAGCACTGGAATCCAGGGGTATTTGCTTTACAACAAGGGAAGAATTGAAGGCAGAACTAGGATCAGGAGAACTGTTTCCATTTTCCCCAGTATATTTCATAGCAGTAACTGTAGTACTAATCAGAATTTGGTGATTGTAGCTAATTTCATTGGCACCTACACTTTATTTGCTGGAATGTGAAGAATGAAATTTAACAGCCACCTTTTCTCCATGTTCAGATTAACCTTGATATATATTTAAAATTATCATGAAATTCACAATGCTTTGGTTGAGCAAGATAATGCATTTATCTGTAGGAGGCAGACTGAGAAAAAAGAACATGAGTTCTAGGTTTTTGATACTTTTCTGGTTATTGATGTAAGTAATTTCACTGAAGTCAATGTTATGCTCATAGAATAAAGAAGAAATGCTTTAGGCTAAATTCTTACAAGAATATGAAAGTAATGGGCGTTATTTTCTGCCTTTGTGTTTTATAGGTCAGTTTTGTATTCCAAGGTTTATGGGGACATTAGATGCTGACCATATGGTCTATTGAGGTAACCCTACTGTTTCTATCTAATGTTTTTGTTGTGAAATCGCAGTGCATCTGGTAAACTTAATCTGGAAATACGTCTCTCTTTTCCCAAGACCTCTCTTTCTGTACTGATGTTTAATGCTACAGCCAATATAATCTGCCTGGCAACATGACTATTTTTTAAATTAAAACACTGTATACTTAACACTGCAGGTATTTGAATACTCAGATATACCATTCAGGTTTCCTACCTTTCATAAATAAACAC
Source organism: Nycticryphes semicollaris (assembly GCA_013400055.1). Taxonomy (NCBI): domain Eukaryota; kingdom Metazoa; phylum Chordata; class Aves; order Charadriiformes; family Rostratulidae; genus Nycticryphes; species Nycticryphes semicollaris. The sequence goes on from VXBJ01005006.1 coordinate 750,082, forward strand.
TCTGTCCCTTTATCAGACAAAGACATTGAAGCTATCAGCAGGTAATGGGTTTTGCCTCAAGTTTCTTCATTGACTAAAATGTACAATATGAATATACTGTATGGTTTGATACAGTGAGACATACACTGCAAACAGTAATATATTATGATTCTTCTGGTTCAGTCATAAACAAGTAAATAAGAATAAGGACTCAACAGCAAAGTACAATTTTTAGAACCTGCGTAATCTGGTTTTTGTCCATGAGTCTAAATACAGGTCACGTAATCAGATTTATTTTATGGAAAGAAAGTGTTAATTTTAAACAATTTATACCATTTAAAAATTTTTAATGGTTTTAAACTGTTTATTGCTTTACTATAGACTGTAATTCAGTTTTGGAACAAATACCATTCCTAATCTGCAGAAGCTATAACGTGGAAGATTCTGTTTTACAGCTCGTTTGTTTTATTCCTGTGTCTAAGTATCAGCAAATAGCACAGTAAGTCTCCACTCGTTGAAGACTGAAGGAAAAACCTCCTGAGACAAAAGATCTATATGTAATTAGAACTAGTGATGTATTTCATGTTTATAATAGTTACAACACTTTCAAATTTCCATTTTTTCAACATTTTTATCTTTCAGTGGAAAATTGGCACAATTGTACTAAGTAAATAATAACATTCTTAACATAGCTAGAGATCAACCACAAGGTACTCTGTTCAGTCATCGGGAAAGGGTCAGATTTGCTTTATTCTTTGTTTCCTCTGCAAGTGAGAAAGCAGTGGCATGTTCTCTTTCCTTTGCTGGCATTAGCTTGCAGGAACCAGCAAGAATCTAACCTCTTTGCCCATACCATGGGACAAAGAGTGAGTTTTAAGTGAAGATTGTTGTCTTATTAGCAACATCAAAAAAAGAATTCTGTTAGTACCAAACTTGCCATAAACAGTTGTGACAATGCGTGAGTTACTCTGTTATCTCTTCTGTATCAAAAAACTGAAGGATTATCTTACCAAAACAACCAAAATTCTGCACTAAAGGTTTTCCAAAGAACTGAAATGAACTCTGCAGTGGTTGAGAAGAATGGAAGATAGGAAATCTAAAGCCACAACAAGGACTTTTTTCTTCTTGAAAAAGGTATGGGAGAAACTTGAGAAACCACAGACCAGCAAGTCTGACTTTTGTCCTGGACAAAATGGTAGAAAACTCTGTAATAAATGGAATTGATAGATGCCTAGATAAATATAATGGAGAAGAGACAACATTGTTTTTGTAGAAGGTGGTCATATTTCACAAATCCATTAGAGTTCTTTGATGGAATCAATAAAGATGAGGAGAAGGGTGATCTGGTTTGTGCTGCCTTAGATGGATTTCCAAAAAAACTTTCAAATAAGATTCATCATCGAAGCTTTTGAAAGTAACTGAGCTGTCATGGGTTAAGTGGAAGGCTCTTTCTGTGGACTAGCTTCTTTAAGAAGTAGGAAGCAAAGGATAAATGTCCAGTTTTCATAACAGAGAGAGATTATCAGTGGCTTCTCACAACAGTGTGTTGCAAATTGGACTAAAAATGGTTGAACAGCAAGTTGAAAATTTTTTCTGACCTAAATAGCTCCCCAAGGAGGACAGTATTCTGAAGCAAGGAGCATAATAGTGGAATAATTTAATTTGTTAACAGAGTAATTATCCAGAGTTGTGACTACTCAAGGGAATTATATTGGAAAGCCACAGAGAAATGGAGCTGTCAGCTTTTTCACTCAAGGCCTAAAGCCATGGACCACTGCAACACGGTAAATCAGATACTTTACCAGCTCTGTGGGTTGTTTGTTTTTTTCTTTCTTTTTTTTTTTCCTTCTTTTTTTTTTTTTTTTTTTTTTTTTGTTTTAGTTAATTGCTAGTCCTGTTTTAGTGTTCTTATCCCTACTTTGAGCAGGGTTGGAATAGGTAACTTCCTTAGATCCCTTCCATTCTAAAATTAGGCTATGATTCTGTGGTTAAGAAATCTGTATAGAGGGAAGCAGGGCTTGTCAGGATTTCATCACTGGTGCCAAAGCAGGCCTTATGACACTGGTCTTTCATCAGTTCTTAAGAAATAAGAGCTTCTTCTGATTCTACCTTAGAGAATGTTTTTGGGTTGTTTTTCTTCAACTGAGTGGTCTTGTTGAACGCCTGTCAATGTCTAGAACCACTAACTGGGCTGCAGACTGGAAAAGCTTTCAAATGGAAGAAATTGGTGTTCAGCCTCTGAAGTTGTTTCCATATCATGTATGGATACTGGGAAGTGGTGCTGGTCCCTCCAATCTCATTTTCATGCTGGTTCAAGGAATGAAATGATCATAAATTCTGATTCAAGATCACAGAACTGTCTCTGAATTTAGCCCCTATCCAGACAGTAAAGGTGACTCTCTAAGGGAGTTTTCTCTTTGCTTTAATTTGGATAGGAATACTCAGAAAAGGTTTATCCAAGGGTCTGTGCTCTGAGGAAAGGTGGCAGCTGACTAAAGGAATCATCAGAGCGAGACCTGATGGTGGAAATGAAGGTTAAAAGGAATATGATGGGACTAGATCTGCAAGGAGAATCATTTCAGAGAATTATTTGACATCACAAAGCACTTTATTTTGTTTCCCCCACAGTAAACTTGAATGATCTTAATGACAGAAAATGAGATCCAGCAGGTGTAAACTACAGCAGTTAAATATTCATGAGTGAAAGTAGAAGCAGGAACTGAATTTAAGTACAGGGGTCAGTACGGGGTAAGATTCTTCAGGGCACTAAAGCAAAATAGCTGTCAGACTGCAGTGAAGACAGTGATGAAAAGACAGCTTGAAAGAAAATGGTAATGGTCAAAGTCAGCTTATAGGTAAAACTATGAGGAAGAGAGAGAGATTGAAAAATGCTCTTCAGATATGGCTGAACCATTTCCAGGGATATGAAATTTTGTGCCAGAGACTTCAACAGAAACACAGCAGCAGAATTCAGAGGAAATATGAAGACATGGAGGGGCTGGCTTCCTACCTGTCTAGATTTAAATAAAACATGGCATAGATGCACTTTACACAGCTTTTTATTTTTCTATGAATTGTGAACCCAGCCCTTCATATCCTGTATCAGCTCTCAGATGTGTTCTTCTATTTCTGTTATTGGTATCCAGCACCACCCCCTGTCTCATCCTCCCCCAAATTATTCCATATTTCTTACATAATATTCTGACCCCTTCATGTTTAACTTGAAAAGGAATCATTAGTGCATCTCTGGATATAAGTCTGTGATTCAAATCTTTTCTTCCTTTTTGGGTGTATCTGACAAAAAAGTACAGCTAAAGTTTTGAAATGAAGTTAGACCTTCCAAGCCAGGCAAGCTATTAGGAGGGGATCTTGTTGCTGTTCTTGTAAGGGATCAGGATGGAGTTCCTGATGACCTTCATAAGGTTTTAGGAATCAGGGCTTTTTAATTTTATCTGCAAGTGCACAGACTTCTAATCTTCCCCTTCCCAAAACTTTCAGCTAACATCCCTCAATATACTACAGTGCTGGGAAACTTGGCTGCACAGACAAAAATCTCAGTCTAGACTTTTTTTAAGCGTGTCTGCAAAGGTCCATTAAAAAAAAAAAAAAAAGGTGTATTTTTAAAAAAGTCCCTTCTGAACTTCTCAAACTAAGCCCCCCACATCAGTAGCTATTTCAGAAATGTAGGCCTTTGGATAACAAGTCAGGGCTTTGATTATTTGCTGTTATTTGGGGGTTTTTTAGTATGTTTTTATGTAACAAGATATTCAGAAACAAGGTCTTCAACTTCCTTCTTTGGCTGAAAAATGTATCAGAGTTATTGACTGATCTCCTGCTTTATGTTCTACGAGTTTTTGTATTGTTCACAAGATAAATCTGGATTTTTGATGCTAGTTATAAAGAGGTGCTTGAAGGTACCTTCATCTTCCATGTAAATTAACTTCCTTAAACTTGGAAATCACTTGGGCTGTTTCATTACCTTCTTGGCTACTTGTCTGTTTGGGTCTTTTTAAATAGTGTTTTGTATTTGAGTTTATTTTATTTTATTTTATTTTATTTTATTTTATTTTATTTTATTTTTGATTTTTGCTAGTTGTTTTTCTGTGGGAATATTTTAGAGCCTTGCAGAGAACTGTCTCTTTGTTCAAAGCACCCCTTCCAAAGCAGTAGCAAACATTGCATGACACCACTGCTGTTTACAGAGCCATTGTCTGCATATAGGAAAGAAGAAGCAGCAAAGACAACACCTATACATGCTTTTTTCTCATTCTTTTTCACAAATTGAAATAATGTAACTTGGAATTTCTAGCAGCTAATTTGAAACCATTTGTTTGCGTGATGACTAGCTTGCCGAGGTACTTGTGGGAATACAGATCTGCTCGTAAAATTCATGATTTGGATATATTTTCAAACAGCCTCGTGTTCCTGGGAGTCAGGGGGAGTAGTCCTGGCTTAATGTGGAATGACTTGCAGAACCTATGAGACCCCCATTAGTGGTACTCTCTGGGTTTTTTTCCATGTGGGGAAATCACTTTCAATTACTCAATGTTTGCCATTTTCTGACTCTGTTTTTACCATTTAAGGTTCAAGTGTGATAATGGTGGTGGAATGGAAGCATGTGAACACAAGTAGCATGTATAATTACCTACCTTGCCTGGGGATGAGTACCAGATCTGTGCTGAAATGAAAATCCAGATTGCATGTGGTTTTAAAAATACAAAACGTGGTGCAACTTGAGTTTGAAGGGTAACTTGAATGGTACAGTGTACGGTAGCAAGATGAATCATTGCAAAAGATCTAGCTCATTCCTTAAGACGCTGCTATCTCAAAAAAAGTAGGGCTAGAATTGTAGATTGTTAGAGTTGGAAGGGACCTTAAAGATCATTGAGTTCCAACCCCCCTGCCAGGGACAGGGACACCTCCTGCTAGAAGTTGCTACTGTTCCAGCTCTGGTAAGACTGGATGGTGGAAAAAACAATTAATGAAAACAGTAGCTTTTAATATGTACCACTACTTAGTAGTGAGCGAGGTACAGAATGGCTAATAACAGTTCAACCTATTCCAATAAAAATTGTTTTAAACAATCAAGGTTAAAAAGCAGGCAGACAGTACAGCAAGAAAAATGAGAAGGCTTCTAATCAGTAAGTATTGGTTAAAGATCCTTAGAAGGTAAAATCCTGCAAGATATACCACAGAGGAGACTGTAGAAGAGTGATTTTTACACAATTTTTTTCAGACTGCCCTGGGGCACTAATATATGCTTTGACCCAAAATGGCATTGCATGGACTTGGATTCCAGTTTCAGTTCAATGGGTGTGCCAGGATGTTACCCTCAAAAGTCTTTGAATACAGCTTTAATAAAGGAGTTGGGGGCAGGACAGTCTTCCATTTCTGCAGTTGCGATTTGAAACTCTTTTGCCATTTTTGCTTTTGTAAATACTGCTACTAAACACATTCCAGACCTGTATGTGTATCAGAGCCTTCATCAGAAATCAGAGTTCCTCTCCAAAGGCATGAGGAGTTCTATTTGCAAGGATTGGAATGACTCGCAGCTCTTTGAAAGTGTTCAGTTCAGTTTAAAGCAGTCTTTTTCATCTGGTAACCTTATGTAGTGTGCATCCACAGAGGAAAGAAAGGAGAGGAATTCATTCACTAAATGTTAATACACTAAAGAAATGAGAAAAATTGACCCTGCCCTTGAAAGATCATTACAGAAAGTTGAATCACACTTTCTATGACATTTGGACGTGCTAGAAATAAAGCTGTCATCAAGTGAATTAAGCCAAGAAAGTACTAGAAGACTTTCTGGCTCTCCTAAGATTTCAAATATTACTTGAGAATATTGGCTTTCTGTTACTGACTGTGTTCTGGACAGTGTTCATATACCCCAGCCAAACACCCTAGTGCCCAAAGCCCGAAATGCATATAGATATTCCCTCTGTTTCTGAATTAATTTTGCAGTAAACGTTAAGTGTTTGACATCCAGCTCATGCACATGATTTAATGAGCTCTGTGTAACCTACCAATAAGCAAACGTAGTTAGATCCGTTCTTTTGCTTCCCCTCTCAAACATTATGGAACGCTGGGGAAAGAAATGAAGCATTTATGACAAAATTTTCAATCTGTTTACACTTTTGGATGAATGTTAGTTAGATGCAGAAGCCTGGAAACACTGGGTATTATCTTGCATTTATAAAGTATATACTGTTCCAAAGGATTCCCAAGCATGTTATAAAACTAAATGGGATTTTCAAGAGGAACTTTTAGATAAGAATAAAATCTGCTGGGGAGGGAAAATTCAGATGAAGAAAACCTCTTGCCCCATTCTTCAAAATATTTGCAGAGGGTAGTTGGATTCTTTTTTCCCTGCTCTGATGGAGATATTTGCCTCTCATTTTGCAGTTTCCATCAGAATACTTTAAAACGCTTCTAGGAGGCGAGTGTCACTGCCCTTTTTTTGTAGAAAAGGAAACTGAAGCAGAAGAAGATAGAAGTGAGTGGAAATAACTGCAGAGGCAGTGATTCATCGGCTATGGGTCTGGCCTTTAGGTAAGGTTTAGGAGGCAAGGTTTAAATTTATATAAATCTGTGCAATTGCCCAGGAATTAATGGAGGTAGGGCATTTTAAAGCACCTGAGCATCTGACCACAAGTTGTGATACTTGTTTGTGTGTAGAACCGGTCGTGTTTGTTTTGCCTTTAGAGCAAAAAGTGGTAGTTAACTGGGCAGAGTGCAGCTATGGCTGGTCTTTGCTACTGTCCCTTCAGAAGGAATTCCTAGATTGAATTGGGCATTGCAAGACAAGAGTAGTTACACAGGGCTTCTATTTTTCTGAATTTATACATTTTTAAAAGTTCAAACCAGTCACAATGTGGACTTAGAACCAACGTCACTTCTTTTGTGCTGTCATCTCTGTGAAATGTCCATCATGCCTTGGCCAAAGCTGTATTTTCTAATACATATAAAATATATTTTCTTTTTCTAAGAGAAATTTTCTAATACATACCTATGTATGTATATTTGTATTTCTTTTTAAGTTTTTTCTCTTTTTGAGAAGAGAAAAATAGGAAATATTTTACATATGCAAATACATATATATATGAAAACCTGTGTAAAAGAATGGAAGGTAAATGTGCGAGTTGAACTAAAATGTTTTGTATTCTCTGTTACCTTATTATTCATGGTTGGGTGGATGTATTCTACAGAATCAGCAGATTTCATTTACAGTAGAGGCTTGTTAAATACATAATCATGCACTGCACAGAAATAACAAAACTTACAACTGGGATTAAATATTACTCCTGGGCAATGAATAGACTGAAAAGACATAACTTCCTCCTGTTGCCAATCTATTAAATGCTATCTGTTAAATAATGCCAGTAGAGGATAGATTCCAAATTAATTTTGTTATTGGAACTGCATTTGAATCTTGCAGGTATTTGCCACATTTAGGGTGCTGTGTGGGGAGTAGGTGCCAGGCAATGGCCACTTCTTGTGTCCTCGTTAGTCCCCAACACAGGCAAAAGTGACCCAGGAGATTGGCACCATCCTGGTAGATCACAGGGGAAGAGATAATTATTGAGAAAGGACTCACAGACCTTTCTTTCATTAGATGGCATAAAAATATGAGCCAAGCTGTACATATCCTTACACAACTCTTGTAATGTGTGATTCCCATTTTCTCTGTGAAAATTGGAAAGGAGGAAAGATGAAATGAGTTGCCCAAGTTTACACAGAATATCTGAGTTTAACCAAGGAGTTTCACCTCAATCTCTCCATTATTCATCCATACCATATGCAATTCTCTACCTCATAGGACTTCAAACTTCAATTTGATAGGACCACTGGTACTATATGTAATTAGTGTTTACAGGTAATCAAAAGATAATGCGGGGTATTATATACTGTAGTACTTAATCTAAATAGATCTTACTCCCTTTGCACAGCTCAGGCCGAAGGCTGTGTGTTACTTGGGCACCTTCTCTCCCCTCTGTTCCCCACTCATGACACACACTCCAGAGCGAGAAACTCACTGTTTTGTCTGTTTTGGAGTGGAGCAGCCGAATGTTGTGTATTAGTGGAAAAAGGTGCTGCAGTAGTACCATGGTAGGAAAGTAGTGTCCTTCTCTAGGAGTGGAAGCTTTTAGAAATCTAGACTATCGTAGAGGAAACAAAAGAGATTGGTTCCGTAGCTACTTATATTTCATCATGAAATTGCTCCTGGGAAATACTGGAAATCAGGGGGGTTGTCCTCCTTGTAACCCTAGAATCCTGTATGTCTACTGTCCCTTCTAAGACTATGCATACAAAAATGAAATGCTTTTGTTTACAAATCTCAAGGTTTCTCAGAATACATCAAGAGAGCATAACTGAAAGCAAAGCAGAAGGATGGGCAGTTTTTCTTGAAAATTAAATTATTTTTCAGCAGCTTAACAGTATTTTTAAGTAATTCTGTTTCAGGAGAAAGATTTTCACCTGAACTGTGGCCAGTGAGATCTCAGAGGCACCTGCATCTACAGTGAAAGGAAAATAAATTATTCTTGTGGCAAAACATAAAATATACGGCAAAGTCCAAGACATAATAATCTAAATATGAAATAACATTATGCGGTGTTTAAGTAGATCAGTATCACAAGGGACTAAGTACTTTGGGGGAAGATTTGACCCCCTTTTTTCCTGAAGAAGAGTCTTCTCTTACCGGCATGATGCTCCCCTTGAGAATGCTTCCACCTTTTGAACGACTGAATACGCTTAGAGATAAAATAATAACCGATTACACACAGTGCATTTTTATTAACACTGTGGTAATGCAGGTCACCTTCAAAAATAGATTCCTTTTAGAAAACAAGGAGAATGGCAGTCAAGCTATGATTGTAGGCAAATAATTATCTTAAATGCTTATTTTCTATTTTGTTTTTATAAAATAATATATTAGAATAAGTCTTCTTTTAATGACACTGAAGGGAGGTTGGAGGTTTTCAGATAAAAGTGTTTTCATGCAGTTTTCAACCAGGATTTGTGAATTATTCTTAGTTCTATATAATCCTTGATCTCCTTTGTAAAGTACTAGGGCTAATATTGGTAGCCGTATTTTATAGATAATGAGGAAGTGGCATAGGAACTTAATAACTTGCCCAGGAAGTTCAGTCAAATTAATTGACAACATACAATATCAGAACAGAAGTGGACTTGGCCCCCACAAATTCAAGCAGGCATGTTTCCAAAGCCCTGTTTAATTCTGATGAGAAACCATATCTATTTGTACAATTACTGCAAAATGGATTTATGGTTAGAGTGTATTCCACCACCATTTCTGTCTTCCTGTACTTGTGGTTAACAGAAATGAATAGCTTTTGGGGGGGTTTGCTGCTTTTGTTGTTGGTTGGCTGGTTGTTGTAATAATGTTTCTATCTCAAAGAAAAACAGTTACAGCCAAGTGGGTAATACACAAATATTTGGGGAAATTTTAGGACAGCAGTAGAGAAATGTATGCTTTCTCTATAACATTGTTATCCTGTTGCGCAGCTTCTTGGCATGACTGTTTCAGAAATGGCTGTGGAACCAATTAATAATTATTGATAATGGCAGCTCCTGTGCATTTTTTCCCAGCTGTTACTCAAATTTAGGCATGCCGCATTTCTTGAATTCTGTTGCAATTTACATAAATGGCAGAATTGATTGTAAAGACAAACAATATGTTTTTCCACACCCCTTTGATTTCAGTATGGGAAATTGCACTCCCAGGGTCCCTTATTTAAGGGACAAGCTGACCCTCTCTGGCCTACTCCTAACCTTTTAGTGTGTTTCCTTCTATTCCAGAAGAGCTCTGGCCACCTTCTTGGTGGGAGATCACTGACGTAAAGAAGTTGAAACAGTAGAGAGCTGTATGTTAAATCTTATTTTGGAGAGTGTAAAAAACATTTCAATACCCTTTGTTTGAGTTACAGAAATGGCATCTGACACAGTAACTGGGATCCTTCTTGCCTTTGAGAATCTACTCACACTCTTCTGTGGCCAGCTCAACCCACTGGCCCTCATGAGTTTCCAAAGACACTATACAGGGCTCTTGCTTTCACCCACTGTTCAGTAGAAGGCAGTAATTGTCACGGAGTTGACAGTCCATGTGATCATGCAGTTAATTAAATTAGCAGCTTAGCTGTGTTATTAAAGAAGAGCTGCAAAAACTCAGGTCACCAGTTTGGAAGGAAATTTCTGGGTGCAGGTCTGAAATTCACAGTAGAATTGAAAATTAGCTTCTCTGGTATTTTAACTAGTCTTAAGCTGTAGGTCAGTCCTAGTCACAAATTAAAATTTTGAGCCATTTCTCATAACAGAAAACCTTGCCAAGCTCAGAGCTAAGATAATTTACAATTAAGAGACAAAAGACAAGGAGGAGGGAAATCTAAAGTACCAAGAAGAAAATGCAAACCTTAATTGCAGGGTTTGGCTTCTCCTTTGTTTACTGAGGACTGTTATTCCATCTGCAATGTGTGAGCAGAACTGAAGTTTAAAATCCTAGAGTAACCTTCTATGAAGATACTTGAAAAATCAGTCTTTGCTTTTTAAAAAAAGTATTTGAAATTTTTGCAGCCAAACCTGAGGTTTAGTTTTCCTGATAAATAATGGAGCCTCATACCTCAAGCAGGGATTGCTAGAAAAGAGCAATTTTCAATTTTTCTTGCTCTGCCTGAAAATGCCCCTGATCTTTTTACTAAGGTTTTGTGTGTAGTCACAGTGCTGATTCCTCATTGCAAATGCTGTCAATATTGTGTTAGTGTTTTAGGCTCTTTAAAAGCCCAGCCTTAACAGAACACCCTAGTGGATAGCTTGCTGCAGATTTAATAACGATTTTTCATTGCTGGATGACTTCCTCTAATCATCTTTGTTTTGAAGTGTTGAAGTCAGTGATAATGTTTCTTGTGAAGTTTCAAAACATGGGATACTGCAAGAGCATCCCCCTCACCTTACTGTCTTCTGGTTATTAGACTACTGCTCAACATTTTCTTCAGCTGCACAATTACACTCTCCATATGTCAGCTGTGTTTCTAGCAGCCTCCTAAACTAACAGGAATTCAAGACCTGGGACATGGAAAGCATGGTGAGAAGAAAAAAAGAGTAAGTGTTTCATAGTGAGTTTGGAAGTTATGGCCTTAAAAACCTTCCAGGACACCTCTGAACAAAGGTATGCGGGGGTTTCTGGTGACACCCAAGGGCAGTCACCGAGAACTCTGTTGGCTTGTGTGTTACCAGATCCTGCTCTGTGTTACCGTCTCCTGTTCCTACTGTTTGCAGATTGCATTTGTCCTCTTATTAAATAGTAATTTACATTGGCATTAAGTTCTCCCCAGGAGGGGCATGGAGGAAAGGGGTAGCTAAACACACCTCCAGACAGCATCTCCCATTGCTGTAGAAAAATCACCAGCAAGGTCTGGGAGTGAATGGTGAGCAATGAGAAAAGCTCCCCCTCTGCAGAGGCAGGCCTTTTGTCTAATGCTTCTTGGGGGAGAGGGCAAAGAAGCAGGGTTCCTACAACCTTCTGTTTCCAGATGAAGGGATGAGCTCTCGTGGTGTCTCCATTTCAGCTTGAAGGTGACCTACAAGGGTGGTCCATATATCTAGACTTCAGGATACATTAAGCTAACAAGCACCATACCCTCAGACTCTTGCTTCAGGTCTGGTAGACAGCTGATGACTCATTATATAGCACAGGTACTGGTTTGGTTTTGGTTTTTTTTTTTTTCTTTTAATAAATCTTTTAATTTTGTATCTTGGTTCTGGTGGCAATAGGGTTAATTTTCATAAAGAGATGGAATGGGACACAGCCAGACAAGCACCCAAACTAGCCAAATGGGTATTTAATACTATGTGAACCGTGCTCAGGAGGTAGCAGGGGACCTGGCCAAGGGACAGGGCAGAAATTACCACTTGGGAGTGGTCTGGGCTTCAGGTACCAGTCAGTGAGGAGTGGTACATTGTGTTGTGTATATTCCCCTACCAGTATTATTGTTGGTGTTTTCCTCTTTCCTTCACCTCTCTGTTAAAACTGCTTTTATCTCAACCCACCAGTTTTGCCTTTTTCTTCCCATTCTCCCCCTCTCCTGCCGCTGGGCAGGGGAAAGACCATGTGTTTCTTTGTTGCCAGCTGGGGCTAAACCATTGACATCTTGTCACTTTTAAAACCTTCTGAATCTGACAGAATAGTGACCGGATGAAAGGGCTGCTGGAGCCAGTCAGGTTTCCAGGATGCAGCAGATCTTCTTTTGACTTAGTGCCATTTTGATACTCTCTGCTGGTAATTGCTAGAAGGATTCCAGTTACAATTTTGCTAGTCTTCTAGTTCCGAGAGCTTTTCCCACTGACTGAATGTGGCCTTTCTCCTTCAGAACAGAACTGTTTGTTTCCATTTGTATGTACAGACATTTGAGCCTCCCTCTCCAAGATTTGAGTACCAGCTTTGCTCTCCATTGAGTTTGGGTTTTTTTGGTGTTACTCCCTGGGAAGTAGCTGGATCATTTCTTCAAGAGTTAAGTCTGACAGATGAAACTATGCTTCCTTCTACAGGAATCTTGCTCCCCATCAAATAAAAACCCCTGAGTAACCCATCTTCTTACTTAAAATGTACCTCTTACCAATTGCCTGTTGTTTCTCTTCCCATGTCAAGGGTTTCTTTTTGCCCTACTGTATTTTCCTTCTGCTTTTAGATAGACTTCTCTCTGCTGAAAGTGTCTTATTAAATCTAGGCTGCTACATTCTACTCTCAACAGGGGCACATCCTGCTGAGCCTTGTATGTTCATGCCTATAAATCTGAACTTTCTGGCTGGGATCTCTAAGCTTGTTGCCACCAGCGCTTGGCTTTCTTTTCAGCTGACCTTTATAGCTCTGATGGTGCCATTGAGATTGTGCCTCTTCTCCCATTCTCAAAATAAAGTACCTTTAATCTCTGTGAGGAGATCCCAATCTGATTTTTTTCTTAATGTTGTGGTCAGATAGATCTTCCCCCTTAAACTAGCTTTGTTTGCAAGGGATCTTTGCAACTGATCCTGACTCTTTCTCTAGTCCTGCTCATCCAAATCACTGTACTCCCATGAGAAGCAGCCCACAGATAAGTATGCAGCTAGATGTTGTTTTCTGAGGTGCTAATAAAATAGTACCCATCAAAGCTATAGTCAAGCTCTGCTCATGTGCTAGTGCTGTTAAGTTGGTAAAGCAGGTGCAAGATTAGAAGAGAGGGACTGTGAAATCTGCTCGCAATATCTCTTCTCTTTCCACAGCTCTTTGTTTATTTTGAGTCATGCAGGAGGTATGAACTTAATAACCTTTTGTGAAGTATCATTTCAATTTGCATGTTAAAGGTGACTTGGCTATTTCTGTTTGCAGGATGTCTGAGTAGCCATACGCAAAAATGCGGGTCACACTTCTGTGTGTTTCTCACTAACACTGATTGACTCTTCCAGCTGTACAGTGGATGCCAGGAATTATGGTGGTTAAGAGGTATGATGGTCTGGGACATAGTTAATCACCCTCAGTAAGTTTGCACCCTCAGTAAGTTTGCA